>UELW01000647.1:0-80456 GCA_900490495.1 Danionella dracula
CATGGCTGAGCAAATCATAACCTTCTTTTGTTGATGACGTGTTTTTCTGGAGGGCTGCAAAAAAAAAAACAAACATGGCTGACTTTTTTTTTTTGATGAAGTTAAAGATTTACTTACCGTTGGGAGATTGAAAGGCGCTCTGCTGGTAAAATAGAAGCCTGTAGTTAATAATTAGCCGGCATATCCTCTGCTTTTCTGCAGATTACATACATTTTTGGCATAACTAGCAGATTTTCTCCCGACTACACTCACGTCACTGATCCAGTGCTGTATGCAGATATTTTTTACTTATTTTAATGTGAGTTCAAATTCATATTGTCTAGCATTGTCTAGACCAATTACCGGTCTGAACACGACATTAGTTTTGAGGCGATAAAAGAATGTCGTTTGTTCACCATTGATAGTTATTTACCATTTTAGTTAAAAACTTTTTTTTATGAAATAGAAATAGCCATCCAGTTTCTCACATTTAAGCTCAGAACATGTACTATAAAACGTGTTCACAAAGTATTATTATGGAATGGGCTGATCTCTCAGGATAGTGCGATCAAAACAAATTTTTAAAAATCCAGTCAGTTGAGGAGGGATGATTGCTGGGATTTGTAAACAAGAAAAAAAGTCTATTAAAAAAATAAAGTTTATACCTTCCACCAATCAGACGCCTTCACTACGGCTATGTCCCACCTCCGTGGAGGTGTTTTTGATGACTGGCTACGGCCACTTTGAGCCTCTTTACCTTTGCCAGACACGTATGAGTGATGTCACGGACACTACGACCATGTTATATCTCCTCTGCTCTGCTCTGCTCTCATTCAGACGTATTCTGCTTCTGCTCCTCACTTCGCACTCACTTCGCATCAGTTTTGCTATTTTTTCACTTTTTATCTGTTTTTAAATGTCTACGCGATCATCCAAACTTTCTCCACAAAACAATC
Source organism: Danionella dracula (assembly GCA_900490495.1). Taxonomy (NCBI): domain Eukaryota; kingdom Metazoa; phylum Chordata; class Actinopteri; order Cypriniformes; family Danionidae; genus Danionella; species Danionella dracula. The sequence goes on from UELW01000647.1 coordinate 936, forward strand.
AAGCTTTAGTCTCACATTGTAGGCTTGAACTAAAATTTAACTCTCGTGAAAGGCCTCAATATATTGAATACCTGCCTTTGGGGCAATTCATCACTGTCAGATAATCCATGTACAGTTTGTGTGGTTGAATTTGATCTGTTTAACACAATTAAAACTATTCAGACAGCATGAAGCCGTTGAATTAACTGACATTTCACACTTCCGTCTCTCTGTATGGTTCTTTTTGCTTTGTCCTTATGTAAATGTGTCCTAAACGTCAGTCTTTCTCAAAATGTCAGAGTCGCCTCAGCTCTTGTACAAAAGGACAACGTGCATGAGCTTCAGCCAGTGATTAAATCTCCCATAATGCCTTGCTGTCCCTGAGGATTGTGAGCCTGTTGGTGAGACATTGTTTGGCACAATAGGCTGGAGGTGAAGGTGTTGTGAAAGCAGATGCTAGGTTTCGGCTCACCTGTGCAGCAGAACTGTGCGTTAAAGTCAACGTTTCAAAAACAACGCTGCAGCTTGCAACAAACTGGAGGCATTTTCAGTGACAAAAGAAAACATAGAAGAGACAGCATGCCTACTTTTTTATTAAATAGAAGTGGAACGTGTGTATTTATGCTTGTCCTGTGGCTGTATTTAGCATGTTTCACATCCAGAATTTACCACAGGGAAGAGACAAACAATAGAGAAATAAACACATCATGTGTAGCACCTGTAATATCATGTGCTAGCCCTTAGATTTTTTTTCTACCCTGTACATATTTATTACCCTATAACATTTTGCTACCCCATAGTGCACCAATGTTTTTCCTACCTTATTCATTTTTCCTACCCTATAAATATATACCACATTCATTTCAATTATACTCTATAAATATTTGCTACCCGATTAATTTTTCACACTCTCCAATTATTTCCTACCCTACTCATTTTTCCCACTCTATACATATATGCTACCGCATTCATTTGTCATGCTCTATAAATATTTGCTACCCTATTCCTTATTCCTACGCTATACATTTTTGCTATGGCATTTATTTGTCATGCTCTATAAATGTCTGCTACTCTCATTTTTCCTATTCTGATGCTCCACATATTTGCTACCTTACCTATTTTTCCTACTCTATATATATTTCCTCTTACCTTATTCATATTTCCTGCTCTATGTATATTTCCTACCTTATTCGTTTTCCTACTCTATGCATATTTTCTAACTTATTCATTTTTCCTACTCTATATATACTTTATACATATTCCCTACCTTATTCGTTTTCACCACCCTATAAATATTGATACTCAGTTACAGTTGTCTCCCCTATAAATGATCCTGCCTTTTAATTTTATCCTCTTCAATAAATGTTCAAGCTACACTTCCCAAATAGTAAAAAAAATCTTACCTATACATTTCTAAAAAAACAACCTCAATTTCCAAAATAATTCATCTTTAAAATGTTGTATATCCAAAGTAAGTCTACGGTCATAAAAAAATCCTAATTGTAATTTTATCCCCTACTGAATTCTGGGTAACACTTTAGAATAGCCTCCCTTAGTTAACACATAACTTAAAGGGAGTTACTGCAAAACTAACAGGTAACTATCTATTAACACTGTGGTTAACCACTACGGAGTTATCACTAACTATTCAGAATTTAATACCACGGTAACTAACTGTAACCGTGTAAGTCTCCCGAAAGCTAAGACAAGGAAATATGATGCGTATGTAGCGCTTGGCTTCACTGTGACTGCGGTGGGAGACGAGGAGAGACAGGTGTGCTTACTGAGTCTAAAAATGTTGGTGGTGGACAGCATCAAGTAAAATAAATTAAGAAGTCATTTAAAGACAATACACTCCAATCACGCTGAAAAGCTGCTTGAGTTTTTTTTCAACAAAAATGTGCCGAATATTCCCGGCAATAATGATCAGTCAAACAATGTTCATAGTTTTATTAGGATTTAATGTTTTTTTTACGTTTCAGATGCACCTTAATCCTTTTCTGCTACAGTTAATAAAGCTATTCTTTGTTGTAAGTTGGTCCAAATGTCTTTTTTTTTTTCCTCTCTTATACGTTAATAAGGATACTGTGTTATGCAGAGGTGTACTTATAACCAATTTTAAAAATTTGCGTGGGAAGGGGCGTAAGATGTTTTTTTCTTCCTGGGAAGTGCGAGAGAAATAATTGAGAAACACTGGCTTATCCAAATACTGGCATAACCATTTGAACAGACATCAAAAACAGGTTTTTTATGTATTTAACTATGCTATTTAGGTTCACAATTCATCTTTAGATTTTTATTGTAATATTATTATTACCAAATAATATGAGGTGATTTTTTTTCCTCACTGCATTGTGTATAAAAGCTATCCTTACTGTTAAGTTGAGTCGTATCAGGGCTTGGAGTGAAGAGAGTTTAGAGGAAATGATGTCAGATGTGACACTGGCCTGCAGACCAGACGTCATTCATTGTGCAATATTGTGTTTATCATAATTCCTGTATGGCCTGATGATGAACAGAGCGATGAGAAGCCATATGAGAAACACACACTGACACAGCTATCGTTGTATTTTATTATCTAGACCATTAAATGATGATAATAATATTAACCACACCGCCTACTTAGTTCTAATCTGAAACGATGCTCACTTTGAGTCCAAGTGTCAGGCCGCAGTGGCCAAGAGAGGAATGCGGATCCCCATCACATGGCAATTTTACAATTATATTTTCTTAAGAAACAATAGCAAGCCCAGGATAACAAGGGCAAACCAACGAGGGGCAAAAAAGACTAGAGAACTCACACTAAAGCACTTTAATACAAAAGCAAAGAAATACACAGATTACTCACTTCTTCCATATGAACAGACTCAACACAGTCTCCCCAGAATGATTAGTACTTACTCGCAAGAAAGAGAAAACTGAGGGAAGCTTATGAAGGTCAACCAATCAAACATAAGGAGGAAAACCAGGTGTACCAAATGAAAGCTCTAACTAGAAAACATGAGGGGAAGGGAAAGGTCTGAAAACATCAAGATCATGTGCTCCAAACAAATGCTCCGGCCCAATCCGAACACTATACACTGCACCCTTAAAGTAGACACTCATTTTCAGAAGAAAATGTACAGAGTTTGTAGTACATGAGACGAGAGTGTAAGCAATCTGGGACGCACTAAAAGATGACGTGACGAAAGTAGTAGCACAAACTTAACTCCTTAACTTGTTTTCCGTTCCCTCACTAAAAAAATATTCTAATAATAAAAATAACACTTTCTGTGTTGATATAATTTATGTGCGTCTTCTTTAAAAATGAGTCGTTTACAGAGAGCTCGTTTGTTTGGGTCCCTTAGAAAATTCCTTCCTGAGCGCAGTGGATTGTGGGTGATATCAGCCAGTTGAGCGTTCATCGATCTGCACTTCAGAAAAAGTACACATCCTGGACCCGCTCTGACAGTTTTTTTTATGTACACTACAGTTTTGGACATGCTAATTCTCATTTCGCGCATATAAAAGTGTAAACATTGCGCGGATTGGGACGCAGCAATAGACAAAACAAATCAAAGATGGCCACCGTCAGTCACATGACCTGAGCACTGTGGCTGGAGGTGACAAAGGAAAACAGAATCAACAAAGAGTTATGACTGAAAACAAGGTAAAACCAGAAATGAGCGAAGGACTGTCAATGATCTGTCACCTAAAGACAAGGATTTACAAAAGATACTTGACAGATCATGACACCAAGCTTCTAGAATGAAAACACAACCCATCAGGGGACCGTAACATGTTGGACTTTATTTTTAAAGATGATGAGGCAGATAGAATGCATTCATCTCTGTAACCTGATTGAAGAATATGCATTCATGCTTTGTGACCCAATGAATTACGTTTCAGACCACAATCATGTGTATTTAAAGCGGGGGAATGCGTAACAAATTACAAAGGAGATTATTTAAGTTTATTTTAAACATACAGTATTGGAGAATTGCACTAGAAGACAAAAAGAACACCTCCACGAGCTAAAAGAGACCAACATGAGTAGAAAGTATGTTCAAAGAACAAAAACACTCCTTCAATTCTAAACAAACAGCACATTTAGTTCAGTAAAAGCTAAAGAAGCAGACTTTCTTTTTCTAATAGCTTTCCCCACGTTAACGAGGACCATCTTCGTAAAATGAAAGTTTTGACCTCCAAAAGTAAAGCCTTTGAAAAGTTGCTGTTATTTGTGTTTCAGAAGGACCACAACGATGGTCTTATCCTTAAATTGAGACGATAAAGCTATTCAATGAAAATAAATTGCATTGATTATGTCACAAAATGTATACTACAGACAGTTTAGAGCATGTAAATTGCTCCCCAAAATCAGTAACAAAGTACAATGTGCACGTTCTAAAAATGTCTAAACCTTAATAAATCTTTATAGTTGAAGTCCAATCAGCAGGGTGAAGGAGGGCTCCCCTTGTGACCATTCTTAATCAAATGATTTTGAGTTTTTAATCATTTGCTGGAGGTTAATCTCATCCCAGCAGGACCCTCTGGATGCGGTCAGGAGGGATGCTGTTCTCCTCCTCAGACTCCGCGTCGCTCTGAGGGTTGGAGCTGCAGGGAGAGGAACACTGAGGGGAACACAGGTAATGCATCAGGGGCAGACGGTACTTCCCACAGAAATCCACAAACTTGATGTGTCTCACGCAAGAATCGAAGTAGACACCTTCAGAGCAGGAAGAGAAAGAGGACGGATATAATCAAGCTCAAGCGAAAGACATTGTTCAGCTTTTTATTTTGTTTTTCTAAAACTGAAAACTCAATTTTTGGTTCGTTTTGTTCCATTAGCAGTTTTAAATTACAGGGAAACCTCAAGTTATGATGTATTCATGATTAACATCATTATTTTTATGCTACTGCAATACCAGTTTAGCCACAAACCTACATAATGCACTTCTAAGCTTATCTTAAAGATGCTGTGTCATATATTTTTTGTATTGTTCCTCATCAAAAACACGCCTCGAGTCATTCAGATTGGATCCTCTTTTTTTCTGGGAGCTCAAAAGGGCTTGATGACATGAAATGCTTTGGAGCTTAGCAATAGGTCAACGCGGGACTAAATATGCAATTAACAAAAAGTTTAACAACTTAAGGCATGTTAAAAAAAGGTAACATATAATAATGCAAACACAATATTTTAAATATGTACATAGATGCTCTTTATCCACTGCTCAAAAAAATAAAGCCACAATTGCCAAATGTTCTTTGTTTTTGATTTTAAGAATGGACAATAAATTCCGTTGTGCTCGTTTTACTTATGTATATATATATATATATATATATATATATATATATATATATATATATATATATAACACTTTATATTTATAACACTTTATTTTGCATAATCCTCAGATCATACATATGTATCATTGTATCAAAACCCTTTCAACAATCACACAATGTAAAACAGAGCATTAATTCATTAAATACATGTAAATACACAATTTTTATTATTTAAATAAATTGTTAAATTGGCTTTTCAAAATACATTTTAATCAGCTAAATATAAGTTTATATCGACTAAAGCTTGACTGAACCCTTGTTTTTGGTGACTAAAATGTTCTTGATTTTTGTAGACAAAAACTTTTATACATATAAAATAACTAAACAATGACTAAAACTAATTACAGTTTTCATCGACGAGACTAAAACTTGGTGGGTGCAAAAACAGCACTGGCCTCAAGAGGCCGACTGATCTCTGGTGTCCAATTTTTTTGAAAACCTCATATCACATGCTCTAAAATGGATAAATAAATAATGAGGATAGAGCATTCTTACTACAAAGGTTTCACCAACTTTGTAAAGAATTGTGGAATCAATCGCACCTGCACATTTTGGATTGGGACACTCGCTGGCCAGCTTCAGGTAGTGAATCAGGTTGGCCGGTAGGTCACAGGAGCTGAACTGAAGGTTCTGTGATTTTATTGTTCGTCCAGGCCAGCTCCCTCAGAGACGGAGGGTCATAAGTCATGTCCTTAATAAAGCGCACCACCAGAGGATTTCCACGCAAGCTCAACTCCTGCAGATGAACGAGGCTGAGGATCTCTCGAGGGAGGAAAGTCAGCAGGTTGTTGTGAAGGCTGAGAGAGAGCAGCGCGTGTAGCCTGCAGAGAGAGAGAGAGAGAGAGAGAGAGAGAGAGAGATCAGAAGATTGTTCTGCTTTGACTGGAGCATAGAGAAAGAAAAGGTGGAGCTCTCACTTGTTGAGTTGGGGTGGGATGCTCTGGAGGCGGTTGTCACACAGGACCAGGCATTTCAGACAGCTGAGGTTTGCCACCTCTGGAGGGATGGAGGAGATCAGGTTACCCCCCAAATACAGCATCTCGAGGCTGTAACATCACAAACAACAGAGGAAGACGAGTCAAGATCAATTAAGCTTTTAAATCAGAACTGATATCCATCCATTTTCATGTCGGCTTTTTCCCTTTCGGGGTCGCCACAGCGGAATGAACCGCCAACTCTCTGGCATATGTTTTACACAGCGGATGCCCTTCCAGCCACAACCCATCGCTGGGAAACATTCACACACACATTCACACTTTAACACTATGGACAATCGTTCTTACTCAATTCACTTATTCCGCATGTCTTTGGACTTGTGGGGAAACCGGAGCACACGGAGTAAACCCACGCGATCACGGGGAGAACATGACAACTCCACACAGAAATGCCACCTGCCCCAGCCGAGCCTAGAACCAGCGACCTTCTTGCTGTGAGACGACCGTGCTACCCACTGCGCCACCGTGACGCCTCAGAACTGATATAAACAAAGCTAAGGATTGTTTTTTTTTTCATTGTTATTTAATGTGGAAACAGGTGAGTGTGAATGTAAACAGAAAGTATCAGGAAGCACCTCAGAAAAAACAACAGCAATGGAGTTTAGCTGAAAACCAGGACTGGATTTGGGAATTACAGAAACCCAAACTAACACTGACCCTGCGTCCCAATCCGAATACTTACTGCTATACTGCATCCTTAATAGATTTTCATTTTCAGAAGAAAATTAACATGTTTTTTAGCAATGAGTCACCAAAACGTCTTATAACAGAAGTAGAACTGAACTCCTTATTTACCATTCTTCATTAAAAAAATTCTAATAATAAATATAACACTATAATTTAATTATGTGCATTTTCTTTAAAAATGAGTCGTATTACAGGGAGAGCTCGCTTCTTTGGGTCCAAGAGAAAACACCTTCCACAAAAGATCAGGGGATTGTGGGTAATTTCAGCCGCTTGAGAGTTCATGGATCTGCATTTCAGAATCTAACCAGAAAAGTACAGATTCAGGAACCGCTCGGAGACTTTTTTTATGTTCACTATGATTTGGAACAAACAAATTCCCATAAAAGTGTGAATAGTGCGCCAAATGGGATGCAGGGAAACTTTTACCTGCTTTATTTTACAGATATTTATACGTTTAATTTGTATGATACTGACACTTGGATTTCATTTGAACTCGTTTGAAAGCAAAGGGATAAAAGAGAGCTAAAGAGAGAGTGAGAGATATAAACATCAGAGCAACACATACAACGGTTTTCTTTACTAGCATCTCATGAATAATAGACATAAGAAATTGAAGTATTTATTTCTATTTAGTTGCTATGAACATTGGGGTCTTTGCCAACCTGCATACTGATGAGCCATTGACATGAAAAACATCACATAATTAATCCATACAATAGAAACATGTATAAAAATGGTTCTACAAAACAATCACTGTTATACATAATTTCGGAAAAAAATTAAATTAGACCCTACGATGAGGATTAACACATTTCCACAAGGGAAAGCGCTCCACTGCTAGAAGCCTAAAGTTCATCCAGATTCAGTAAAACAGAAGTGAATTCAGCGAGGTAAGGATGAGTCAGGACTCTAATTTTAGCTTTCTAGGTTGGAATCAGAATCATTAACACAAACCAAACAGCTGTTACGCAAGTATTCGTGTAATAGCTAATGCCTAAAACTCCTCTGAATGGTCGGCCTTTTACCCAGAAACACCCACAACTCTAGGAATTTATGTCAGCCTTGTTTCCTTTTTATCCACTACAATAAATCCACGATCAGTTTAACCCATATTCAAGCCATTGGTAGGAAAATGTCGAAATTTTTTTATAGTACAATTTGTTGTTAAAACATATTTAAAATATTGTAGATAAACTCAAATGTTATCTTAAATTACATTGTATTTTCTGATTGAAGTCTGATTTCCACAACAGGAATCGTTGTTTACATGATCAGTGAGGTGAACCAAAATCATGGCTATATCTTTAATGGGCCTCTCTACGTTTTATAACTCACTTTTACAATCTCATTGAAACCAGGAATGGACGAGATAACAGGTGTCAAGTGACCTTACGTAGATATGAGCTATCATACAGTTGTGAGACTTTTATTTAGAAAAAGCCGTTCTTTTCTAGATCACAAAAAGAGCTTTTTTGAGCACATGGTGGGGTTTTCAAAACTGTTTTTAAAAAATAATCGAAAACATTCTTAAGTTGTAAATATATATTTTTTGGCCATCACTTCACCTGTAGGCTGGGCTGAACTCATAAACTACATTTTAAAGCTAAATATCTCAAACATTAAATCTCACTTTTTGTTTTCATCTATGGCGTGCTTTTGGGGGGCAAGCTTTTTTTTTTTTTTTCACAAAACTGTAAAAATCTTTGGCAAAAAGTGTTTTTTCAACCGCGGAATGTACTCAAATTGCAAGTATACACATTTTTAAAGCTCAAAATCAAATATAACAAAATGGCTTAAACATTAAATCTCACTGTTTTGTTTTCATCTATGGCGTGCTTTTGGGGGTCGAGCTTTTTTTTTTTTTTTTTTTTTTTTATTCTTACTCCACAAAACTGTAAAAATCTTTGGCAAAAAGTGTTTTTTCAACCGCGGAATGTACTCAAATTGCAAGTATACACATTTTTAAAGCTCAAAATCAAATATAACAAAATGGCTTAAACATTAAATCTCACTGTTTTGTTTTCATCTATGGCGTGCTTTTGGGGGTCGAGCTTTTTTTAATTTTTTTTTTATTCTTACTCCACAAAACTGTAAAAATCTTTGGCAAAAAGTGTTTTTTCAACCGCGGAATGTACTCAATTGCAAGTATACACATTTTTAAAGCTCAAAATCAAATATAACAAAATGGCTTAAACATTAAATCTCACTGTTTTGTTTTCATCTATGGCGTGCTTTTGGGGGTCGAGCTTTTTTTAATTTTTTTTTATTCTTACTCCACAAAACTGTAAAAATCTTTGGCAAAAAGTGTTTTTTCAACCGCGGAATGTACTCAAATTGCAAGTATACACATTTTTAAAGCTCAAAATCAAATATAACAAAATGGCTTAAACATTAAATCTCACTGTTTTGTTTTCATCTATGGCGTGCTTTTGGGGGTCGAGCTTTTTTTAATTTTTTTTTATTCTTACTCCACAAAACTGTAAAAATCTTTGGCAAAAAGTGTTTTTTCAACCGCGGAATGTACTCAAATTGCAAGTATACACATTTTTAAAGCTCAAAATCAAATATAACAAAATGGCTTAAACATTAAATCTCACTGTTTTGTTTTCATCTATGGCGTGCTTTTGGGGGTCGAGCTTTTTTTAATTTTTTTTTATTCTTACTCCACAAAACTGTAAAAATCTTTGGCAAAAAGTGTTTTTTACCACCGCGGAATGTACTCAAATTTCAAGTATACACATTTTTAAATCTCATTATCAAATATAACAAAATGACTTAAACAACAAATCTCACTATTTTGTGTTGATCTATGACGTCCCTTTGGGGATCATCCTTTTGATTTTTCATGCTTCTCCGCAAGCCTGTAAAATCATAAGCATTTTTCGAAAATATATTATTTTTATTAAGATACAAAACCACTCAAATCAATGAGTTCAAACAGTTCATGCACGTTTATGGCCAAAGGTCGATTTTTCATATTAGGTGCCCTTTAATTATCAAAAGTAAATAATATCAAAGGAGAGAATAGTCCATTACTTGATCAGGTTCTTTATCTCAGCAGGAATGTTCCTCAGCCTGTTTCCTCCCAGGGACAGGGACAGCAGGGTGCTCATGTGGAGAAACTGGACGGGGATCTCCTCAAACCTGTTCCCGCTCAGATTCAGAGTCTCCAGCTGCACGCGCTCGAAGAGCTTCGGGAACGAGCCCTCGTTCAGAAGATTGTTCTTAGCCACGAGCGTCCTGAGTCTCCTCAGGCGCGTGAGATCTTCAGGAAGGACCGTCAGCCTGTTGTTACTGATGTCCAGGACCCTCCAGGTTGAAGAGCCAGCAGACGGAAGGAGGAAGACGCGCTAAACGGTTGTGTGAGAGATGTAACTCCTGGACTGCTTTTCTCTGAGCTTCTGTCAGGTGCTGATCCAGGTTCAGATCGTCCAGGAGCAGATGGGACAGATGTAAAACTGCGCACTTCTCTTCTAAACTTAGTAAAACGGCCATTTTTGAGGAAAATCTCTAGTCTAAGATGTTACTTGTTAAGTCTTAAATGATATTTGGTTCAAACTGCATGTCTGAAGGCATCTGGATTTGCATCGAAGGGGTTTTAACTTGACCAGAAAAAAAACGCACCACGCCCCCTCCAGGACCTCGCTTGGTCGTCCAGGGGCCAGCGTTATGTAATTTCTTCTAGTCTCTCACATAAGCAAGAATCTTATGCAACACAGAAGCTTAGGTTTACATAAAAAAACACCAAAAATGTGGAGTGACCTGGGAGTTCTTCTGTCTGTTGCACTGTTGTCATATTTTTTTTAAACAAATAGCATTCTACAGTGTAGACCAATTCCATTTTCTTTGAAAAATTATCAATAAAAACACATTTCAACCTCTTTCATACCTTTTTATCATGATTTTTTGCCACGTTTTTTAACCTCCATATTTGTGCCACAGTTTTAATTTGCACACCTAAACATTTAACATCAGGAATGGAAGAACAGTTTAAAATATCGTTGTTGTTTTTTTACTTGTACTTAAATTAAAGGTGGTGGGTGTACATTTTTAGAAATGATTGGGCGGACCAACGCCACAAGCTAACATCCAATCAGCAGGCGCCTTCAAAATATCAAGCGTAACTACAAGAAATTCCATTGGTCCTTGGAACGTGTTTGTTTAGTGGTTTCAACGGTGAACTCCCAACGATCTCTAAAAATAAGTAAAATTATTAAAAAACATGACAGTACTATTAAACGTGAGACAATTATTAATATTACGTTTTATACAAACCTGTAGTTGTGGCGAGGTATTGGTGTCATTTCCATCACAACACTTTAATTTAATTTAAAACTTTTATGTGAGAGATTATTTAACGTTAGCTTATTTGCATGGAAACGTTCAGTGACACGGCAGAGGGTGGATTTGGAGATAAATACAAATTTGGGTTACTACAAAATGAAAAAGGAAAATATAGTTTGATCAGTAAATAAATGTATATGATAATCGTATGCTTTAACATGCATTCAAAGCGATTAAAATAAAATAAAATAAAAACAGTATTTTCAATACATACAACTATTCAAGCTATTCAGTAAAGCCAGCATTCTTTTTTTTCTACAACAGAACACAAACATTGTCCCTCCCACCACAGTTAATTTGAGATGTACTGGAAATGACATTTGTTCATTGCAGGTCAGTAAACATGTAAAATATTACTAATGTATCTTATAACATTAAAGTTTGTACTTTACATTTTACATTTACATTAATGCATTTGGCAGACGCTTTTATCTAAAGCGACTTACATTAGGGGAGAGATATGCAAATATGCAAATCTGTTACACCGTCAAAGTCTATCTCAGCTTGTCATAATAGAAATTGTATCAACTGATCAATAAACCAAAGCAGTGAGGAAGTAGAGGAAGAAGATAAAGACAGAGGAGGGAAAAAAGAAAGTAGTTTTTTTTATATAGTAGGTTTTCCCTGAAGAGAAGAGTTTTCGGTTGCTTTCTGAAAGCTGTTAGTGTTGCTGCTCTCCTGACTGGATCAGGAGTTTGTTTCACCAGCCAGGGACAGTGAAAGAGAAGGTTCTACTGAGAGATCTTCTTGTGGGATGGAACCATGAGTCGCTGTTCCTTCTCTGAGCGCAGACTTCTGGAGGGATGTAGGAGTTTATGAGCTCATGGAGGTAAACAGGGGCTGATCTGGAGATAGTTGTACGCCAGAATCAGTGATTTGAATTTAACCCGAGCTGCAATGGGGAGCCAGTGAAGAGTGATGAAGAGAAAGTAACATGAGCTCATTTCGGTTTCTTGAAGATAAGACGAGCTGCAGAGTTCTGGATCATCTGCAGAGGTTTGAGCGTATTAAATGGAAGTCCTGCTAGGAGAGCGTTGCAGTAGTCCAGACGTGAGAGGACCAGAGCCTGAACCAGGAGTTGAGTTGCATGCTCAGTTAAGAAGGACCTGATCTTTCGAATGTTGTGCAGTGCAAATCTACACGCTCGAGTTGTCTTTGTGATGTGGTCTTTGAAGGACAGCTGTTCATCCAAAATCCCTCCAAGATTCCTGACTGTAGGAGAAGGGGTGACTGTAGAGGATTGCAGCTGGATGGTGAGGTTGTGATGCACAGAGGGATGGGCCGGGATTAACAGAAGTTCCGTCCTGTCTTTAAACCTAGACAATGTCTTTATACTTATGAGAATGTTTCATTTGACTTTCAAACAAGTTTTTTGTTTACTCAACTCTAAAACGGCATCCGGGGGAAGAACACCCTCATGTTCCAATAGTGTTGGGAAATAGAGATGTCTTTAAAAAAAACTTTGTGATTGTCACAAATTCATTCCAGAAGCTGTTTTAGGCATCCGTGCAAGTACCAATTTGAGCAGATTTTGATTATTGGCAGCTTGACCTTTTAATTCTGTTTTTCATCATACTAATGGTTCAATTGGGTAGTTTAAAATCATTTGTTAACTTAAACAAGGCCAATTCAATCCACCTTTATCTTGTGTAATACAAGAAACAAAAGTACGAGAAAAGTGCTTGCCACAACAAAAATAAAAACTGTGCTACAACGGATCCCAGCAATGATATCTATGGTGGTTAAATCCACATCATCTCATGAAAAGTAGCCCAGTCTATTACATGTCTGCTAAGCAGTGAACACAACAGTCACAATTTACTTCCAGCAAACTTACCGAGGACAGAGAGAACCTGTTTATTGTATCAAACAGCCAGATTGTTTTTAGAAAGCATAAAAAATAGTTAACAATGTTTTTGTTGTTTTAAAAGTTTTCTGACTTTTTTATAACTGCAAAAAAAGTTGATAAAAAGTACAGGTCGATGCGGCCTGCGATGGACATATGGTATCCGATACATGGATCACCATGTCGGAAACCAGACCAATGTGCCAATGGTTAGGGGAGGGCCTATTGGCCTATGTGTTAAGGCAGTGTTTCTCAATTATTTTCTGTCACACCCCCCCAACGAAGAAAAAAAAAACATCTTGCGTAAGAGAAGAAAAAAAAGAAATATGGACCAACTTACAAAAAATAGCTTTACTCACTGTAGCAGAAAATATTTAAGGTGCATCTGAAATGTAAAAAAAAAAAACATTAAATCCTTAATAAAACTATAAGCATTGTTTGACTGATCATGATTGCCGGGAAAATTGGGCAGTTTTCACTGTGACTGGGGTGTAATGTCTTTAAGTGACGCCTTAATTTATTTGGCTTCATGCTGTCCGCTGCCAACATTTTTAGACTCAGTAAGCACACCTGTCTCTCCTCGTCTACCACCGCAGACACAGTGAAGCCAAGCGCTACATACGCGTCATATTTCCTCGTCTTAGCTTTCGGGAGACTTTTGCTTGTCTCTTTATCTCCTTCTCTCTCCGCCACTGCCCCTAATGTAGTGGATTGGTATTGCACTTTATTCTATATAACAGTAAAAAAAAATGAAATAAATAAAAAAAGCATGTTCCCTGAGGTTCCGCCCCCCTTGAAGGAGCCTGGCCCCCCACACTGATTATTAACAGATTAATCCACATGCACCAAAAGAAAACGATTCACTCCCAGAAAAAGAGTTATTATTAATGAATGAGATTCATGCTATCATGAATGAGAATTTCAATTCAGATGGGTGTGTAGAGACCTTAGCAGTCCAAATACTTGCAAACTGGTGTCATGTGAAAGAACCTTTGAAACAACAATGTTTAAACCGTGCAAATGTCTACACCAAAATGTCCTTAATGCAAGTAAAACAAAAGAGTTTTCAAGTATTTACCATTTATTAATTAAAAGAGTTTAAAAAAATTAGTTCTGTAAGTAAACCAACGTCACAAAAAACTTTCTGCAGTCTCAACAATCTGATTAATACAATATCAAGATCGTAAGGGGGCTTAAATGTGCTAAAATAAAGCAACCTTTATACCAATATAATTTTCAAGTAACTGTAAAGTGAAATCCAAAAGTTCTACCCTCCTTGTTATTTTACTTGTCATGCTTCTTTGGGGACCATGTTCTTCTTCTCCACAGGTTCCTACACGAGGGGAAACAGTTTATTGTTAAGAGAACAGACGTTCTAAATTATTTAATGAGTCAAGAATAGTGTTTCTTTTATCCTTGACTCCATTTTTTAATGTAAATTTAAATCCTGAAAAGATACGACCAAACCTGGAGTTTATTGAGTTCAGCCACTCGCCGAGTCCACTCCTCCTCGCTCATTTCCTGATCATTTCCCTCAGTTTCCTCAAGCGCGGGTACCTTATGTAAACCTACAGAGATCAAAAACACAAACTCAGACCTCATGTGATTCTTTAAGTTTAAATCCACAAAGAAAGAAAAGTAATATTGGCGGCCCACCGTCACAAATAACAGCAGTGCAGACCCAGTTTCCGCAGGCACAAACGCACCGGTTACATTCCATCTGAGTCTCCGCACCATCCTCGAACGTCTCGTCCTCTAAAGCACACTCTAAGATAAACACGGACACGTTACAGGAGGTACGATATGTGCTTCGCTTTTAAATGATAAAGGGTCCTCTTGTTTGTTGTGATCTCTATAGTCTGTTGGTAATAAAAATGGTCCAGGATTTGGAAACGAGAGGTGTGAGGTTAAATGAGGCGTGAGGTTTACTCTTCTCTGGAGGGTTGAATCCAGGTTTGAGGCAGGTGAGGAACTCGTCGAAGCTCAGTTTCCAGTCAGCGTTCTCATCAGACAGCTCGATGAGCGCATCCACACACAGACTTCTGTGGGTCCACAAAACAAGTACAATCTATATTTTTTTGCATTAAAGGTCCGTGTACAGTGCGTTCATTTGATTTTTGATTCTGAAGTGAAAACTGAAAATCAAAATTTCGCAGAATATTCCTGTTTTTATGTGTTACTGAGTGTAACAAACATGAAAATTGCTTATATTGTTGCTCTAAATGCACTCCAATTTTTTTTCTATTTTGCTCTATTTATTTATTCATAAAAGTTGTAGCAATCAAAATCCTATGACACCTGAAACTGAAATGCAGAAATTTCTCTTTTTCCATTTCTCTTTGTGAGTCAAATCTGGAAGTAGCTTATCTGTCTTTTCCTGTGAAAACCTCTCACTTTTGAATCTTTCTTGAACATTATATATATCTTATTTAATACAGACTGCAGCACCAGTGTAGCTGTGGGAGCTGATGTTAAAGGCGACGAGGCAATTATCTGACATATTCTGAACTGAAAACTAAACCAATATTTTATTTATCCACTTAAATATTTTGTAACATACCACAATAAGTTAACCAGGGTTCTCTCAGGTGTTAAATATTCAAGAAACAGTAAAGAAAGCTCTCATACAGTAAAGTGTAAGTGTTCTCTAGTTTCAGCTGTTTGAGCATCCACCAGTCTGCGCTGCAGAAATAGCAACAATTCTGACTGGGTTCTTTGTAAATGATCATTAATTTTAATGTTGGACAAATCAAATCTTAATATTATTATTATTATAGTGCTGATCGGGTCGAGAGCTGCAGCTGTAATTGAGAGTGCTTCTCAATTTAAGAGTTACGGTGATCTCTACCAAACGTTTGTGGTTCAGTGAGCGAAGGAAGAGCTCCATTATACTCGTCTTTGAAACTTCAAATCCTGCATTTCATCTTCAAACACTTTTATTCTGTAAGTTATTGACTCAAATGGGGATCCTTGAGCATATAGCCAGCACAGAATGTTTCTGTTTAAGACATTCATAAACATTACAAATTTAAATAATAAATACTAAAATAAGAAAAAAGAAAAAAGCTAGGGGGCGTCACGGTGGCGCAGTGGGTAGCACGGTCGCCTCACAGCAAGAAGGTCGCTGGTTCTAGGCTCGGCTGGGGCAGGTGGCATTTCTGTGTGGAGTTTGCATGTTCTCCCCGTGATCGCGTGGGTTTTCTCCGGGTGCTCCGGTTTCCCCACAAGTCCAAAGACATGCGAAATAAGTGAATTGAATAAGAACAATTGCCCATAGTGTTAAAGAGTGAATGTGTGTGTGAATGTTTCCCAGTGATGGGTTGCTGCTGGAAGGGCATCCGCTGCGTAAATCATATGCCAGTGAGTTGGCGGTTCATTCCGCTGTGGCGACCCCGAAAGGGAATAAAGCCGACATGAAGATGAATGAATGAATGAAAAAAGCTAGGTACTTTGAATATTTTAATTATTGGCCAATAAATACTTCTAATAAACACAAATGTCTAGTTGTTTTACTTAAATTTTTCGAGCAAAATCTGAATTGAGGGTAAATTATACAGTTTTCGGTTTTCAATTTAGCATCAAAAATCAAATGAAAGCAACATACTATTATACTATAGTGCCATTTAAATGTGATTTCGTAAAACTCAATCGTAGATGATACTCTGAATTTCAATGACAGGACTTTAATGGTGAAAAAAAAAACCTTTTTCCAAGACAATAAAAAGTTGACTAGTAAAAAAGATCAGTGAATGATGTAATCCAATAGTGCAAAACTAGGAATGTGCACAAATGCATCTGCCAACCCCAAAGACAGTGAAAGGGTTTCTATGTGCTGTCAAGGTAAGATTGCCCTTTGCATAGTTGAAAAGGTTGTTGTGGAGTGTTTTATATCATTAATTAATTAAAAACCCAAACACAAAGTTATTGTTCTTCCAAAAACCAGACAGCCCTGCAAAAACCAACATATTTAGACAATAAAAATTGTAATGAATGTTTGAAAAGTCAAAACATTTAATGCAGCTCGTATACTCTCTGCAAGTAGATTTTTCCCCCATTTTTGTCGTGTTATGTAAGCATTTCTTTCAAAGATTCAAGACTATTTTGGATAATTAAAAGAAGTGTTTGAGACATCTACATATTGAGACCTTTTAAGGACTCAAACGAACCTGTCATGCGTGCTTTCAGGGGACAACGAGGTTATAATCATTACGGTTTATAGACTAGTCCGGAGATATGAATCTGAGATATTCACGCGCAGCAGAATGAGGTAATCAGAAGTGGCAGGTAAGCAAAAGCTGATAAGAGTATTGACACTGATATGAGTCTGAGATAAGGTTGTCTTCTAGATTATAAACCACAGAACTACAAGCACTCAGAGTTAATTCATGAAGGTCAGATGATAAAAACGTGGAATTTTGTGTCATGCTGAATTGAAGATGACCCAACGAGGGCAATAGGGCAATATGTTACTGTGATGCGAGATATTCAAAGGTACGATTTGGAAAAGATGCAGAGTTGAAATTAATAAAACCCTCAACTGCTTTAAAACATTGGTTTTAATAGTGTGTTAAATAATAACCAGGTGAGACAAAAAAACTTTTAGATCAGGGGTGTTCAAAGTTATTCCTGGAGGCCCTCAACTTGCACAGAGATAAGTATCTGACACGTCAGCATTTTTATGAGTAAGGAGATTTCTAAGTGGGCTATTGACACAAAATTTACACCAGATGTAGCCATTAAGCATTAAGGTTCATTGTGGTCATCTGAAGCCATATTAGTATCTGTGAAAGGCAAGGTTGCAACTTAAATTTTTCTAATTTTAAGCAGGAGTCAATTCCTGACTTTAAAGCATTTCATGAACTAAAACTTATTAAGCTCATTATGCCTTCCTCTGAGCCAGAATAACACTTTTTTGACTTCACTTTTGTATGAGACGAGCGTAAGCCTCCAAAACCTCTGTTTTCTCTGCGCCAGCATAGGCAAGAGGAGAACACCAGAGTCAGAGATGCCGTACACAGCAGATTATTCCACATCTGTGCACTGCTAATTGAATAACTTTTAAGATATCAGCTGAAAAATATTTTTCAAACAGCTGTGAGTCTCTGAAAAAACATGAGAATGATTTTGAACAATAAAAAGAGCAAAGATGTGAATATACTATATTTATGATGCATAAATGTATTATTATTTAATCAGAAACTCACACAAAACCAGATGAAAATGGTCATTCTTTAGTAAAAGAGACTAATGCAGCTGAGTGCATTCTATTTGTGAGAGTTTATTTATGCTGCTGTGGACTCATAAAATCAGCTGTTTCACAGGACGCACCACTGTTTGAAAATCAAGCTGTCTATTTAACTGATAATAGGAAAGACAAACCCTCGCACAATATCAGTTGACCCAATATCTGTATATTTTACTGAAAAAACTGGCTTTGAAAGGACAAGGCGCACAATAAAAAATTTCAATTTGTTATTTACTGTCAGCGTCTGCAGATCATTTGAACTAAAAGTGTTATTTTGAGGTGAAAAAATGAGTAGCATAGATTGTTTTTTATTAAAAAATAAGGTTGTATGTGCCCTCAATATGCAAAAAAAATTCTAATAAACTGTAGGATCACTCCATATTAGCTAATGACCCTCTGACTGAAGGAAAGCGGTTTTAAGGACGTGTTTATGACATCAAGCATGCATTGTGTAAAATCAGCTGTTGTTGTTGCTCACTGCTCTGATTGGCTGACATAACAATTTGAATATTCAAAATAATGTTTTCACTATACATGTGCTCTTGATGTTTGCACATGGCTGGTTGGGTTTCATATCAATTTTCTTATTTTTGGTTTTCAGTGGCTATAAGTTTGTGTCTCTTGTTTTGTCCAGCACATGACTTTGTTCTGTTCTCCGGTGCCATATGCTTTCCTATCTAGAATCCTGAACCAGCCCTTTTGTTACCGAATTATTGATTAATTCAAACCACCTGTCTGGGCCTTAATTTGTTCTTTGATATTTCCATTCATGTGAGTTGTTCTTTTTTCTTTTTTGTTACTTAGTATGTTAGGCCTTTTTCTCTTTTTTCTTTTCTTTTTCATTCACAGATTTTAATCCACCCGTCTGCGTCAATTTTTGGACGCTGTCTAACTCAATGATCTTGACATCTTGAACCAATCTAATGCATTCAATACGAAAAGTAAAATAGTTAATCTCCACATTTCAGTCCAGCTGCACCTCTGATAAACAGCACCATGTATGTAAACCCTGCATTCATGTGTGTGTGACCTGAGTAGCTTGTTGTTCTCCTCCTCGCCATAAGGAGTGCTCATTTTTACTCCAGTCTCATTGTGCTGAATGAATTTGAGGAGTTCTGCTGAATCCAGCTGGGCGTCTCCATTATCATAGTTCTGTTGAGAAGCATACAGTAAACTGAAGTCTATGATCCAGATGATGACCTCCATATTTTGGACGAGTGCAAACCTGGAAGTATTTGAACAGGACGTCTGAGAAGTTGGAACCTTTTGAAAACCATCCGTCAGGCTCGACCTCAGACTGCAGCCATTCAATCACGTGATTCCTCAACTCATTACGATCCGCAAGATAGCAGACGACTGCGTCATAGAAGAGAAAGATTCCAGAGGTCTTTACAGTACACATTAAATGTAATGATTAAAGAAACACTCACTCCAAATCCTCTTGATATCATCAGTGGTGATTACATATTACCATACACCAATACACAGATTATATATATATATATATATATATATATATATATATATATATATATACATATATATTATATGTATAAAAGACTGTATATACAGTCTTTTATCAGTACCACAGTGTAAAGGTGATGAGAAGGTGCTGAATGTCAATAACAGAGAGGAAGAAAGAGTTTGGGAAACTCACTTGGGCTGTTGATGATCTTTTCCATTTTCTTCTCTAAAAAAAGAATGTTTTCATTTAGCACGTGTTTCTCACTAGCTTCACAAAGAAAAAGTTCAATTGAAGAGGTCAAAGCTTAAGAAAATATAAAGTTCAGATAAACGTATGAAAACGTATCTTTATCTGATCTGCTGCATTTAAAAAATTTACTTTTTAGACTTTGTGATGTATGAAGCATACATTAAGGTTTTTAACAGGGTTAATCAGGATTAAAGCCACAAAAAACTGAAGGCAGGTAAACATGTGCATTACCAATATACACTTTTCCTTCATGAGAAAAATATCCTGTACAGTTTGTTTCTACCGATTGAAATCTTTACTTCATATTTATGTGAGATATCCATACATAAACTATGATATACATGATCTAATGAAGCTTAAAAATACATTAACTCATAAATAAAATTGTGCACTTTCAGAATTTATGTAAAGTAGCTCTTTTTTCAGATTGAGACCCGTGTGAACTCAGAATCTCAAACACACACGCGGTACCTTCACAGTGTCCATCGTGAGCGATTAGTATTTTGACTCCAGTGAGACACGCGTCTCGGTGGAGCTCGCAGTGGTTGTGGTAAGTCTTCCCATTGCTGCCACACACCTCTCGCTTATGAGGTCGACATTCCTAAGAAACAAATTCACTTGAATAACTAAAAGCAACTTCAAATACATTTTTCTGGATTGGTGCTTTACAATTCTGTCTCTTACTGGGAAATAATACACCTTGTACTAGCAGGCAATTTTTGTTCCACCTTTTTTTCTCTGCTTCAAAATATCTACATTGATTTTCTTAAGAGTCCAGCTTCCGTATTTCTACAGAGGTTTGTTTACAAAAGCTTTAAGCCTTCATTGTAAGAAATGTCTGTGCTTAAATAAAACTCATAGTAGGTTTTTACCAAACTAGCTCTTACCTAATTTTACTAATGTTTCTCGATTGACTTGCATTAAAATGAGTCCTGGGACTGACATCTACAAATCACACAACTCCCATCATTCATATCTTGGCCTCTGATTGGCTCTCAGTCTCCTTTTGTTGAAAAAGATCTGAATCTAGGGATGTAACTTGAATGCTAATGGCGACAACAAATCTATTTTTCTAACTATAAAAAAAGATTTGAGCTCAACGACAGGCCAGCACAGCTCCTGCCTTCATTATTTCTTTGACTGTGAGCAAACTTTGTAAATCAAATGATTATTTTCTTTACTGTACATTTACAATATATTCTGAAGTATATGTTTGCTGAACTATTGCAATGTGCAGCACTCTTTACAGATTAATGGAAACTTTGAATGAGGAATTCAAAGAGAAGGGCAAGAAGTTTGAAGAGGTGATGAAGAACAATACCAGGGGTTCTGCAGGTTTCATGAGGTCAAAATTAAGATCTTTTTAAGGCCGTTAAGAATCAAATTTAACACCTATATTATAGCCAAGAACCAACACTTTTTGGGAAATAAACAGTGTGCTTCCAATGCATTGTTTGAATCCTAAAAGAGTACTCTTATCTTTTATCATTTATGATGGTTTTCTCAAAATCTGGCAACCCTGTCCATCAATTTTTTTGTAACCAAAACAATCACTTTTAAGATTTGCAGCATTTATGGGTGTTCACAAGCGTTTTCTTGAACTCTGGCAACCCTAAATATCACCTTTATGTTTTTGAGCATTTATGCAAATTTTTTCAATCTCTGGCAACCTCAAGCAATAACAAAAAATACATATCGGCTAAGCTTTCCATGAACATCAGAAAGATAAGACAAATGGTTTAAGAACAGTGAATTTAACATTTTTAAGTCCTAAAATTTGACTTTATAAATGTTAGACTCTTTAAGAAGCCCTGAAAAAACTAAAGAGGGTGGTGAGAGAAACAGCTAATGACTTTTTTATTAAAAAGATCATTTGTTTTGTTCATTAGGGTTGCCATTTTTCAATGCTGCATTCATTTACACAGCATTCATGACACATTGTGAATTTATCACAGAGCCATGAAATATTTTTCCTCTACACTTTGCTCGAAATAATCATTTCTTTAATAGCGCAAACTTCTACAGGACCACTAACGCTACATTTGAACAGGCAGTTTTGGAAACTATCCATCTCAAAGGAAAAGAATAACCTAAATAAACAGAGCACTCACCTCTGCACACAGACAGGCGGGCTGCCCTTTCTCTGTGACCGAACATTCTCGGCCCGCTCCACAGAAAACATTCGCACAAATCTTACTTTTACTCCTCAACTCCTGCATCAAAGCACAGAGACAAAACAATATAAGGAATTTTAGTTTGGAATACAATCATGTCAAAGACCTTCTTGAATTAACAGTTTAGAATTTGGCGCCACCGAGTGGGCAATGATGCAACAAGTTTGAAAAATTCTACAGGCTTTTTTTTTTTTTTTTTTGAGAAGTTGTCTGTACAAATTTATATATATATATGGATTTTTTTTTTTTTTTTTTGCATTTAGGAGCATTTTCTCAGTCTCTGGCAACCCCAGACAACAACAAAACACATATCAGATGAGCTTTACACGGACAACAGAAACATAAGACTACTTTTAAAAAAGAATACTAACTGAGCTTCTCTTAAGCTCGCTAAACGTTACTCTTGCCTCACTTGAAACAGGCTGCAGCCCTCAAGGAATGACTTTACTCACTCCTTTCTGACACTTTTAGTGCGTAATGATTGCTTTAATCAACATTTTAAATGAATAATCTCAGTTATATAGCATTCGCAGATGCGTTGTTTTAACTAAATTTTTTTCAAATTCCATAAAAAAGATGTTGTTTCCTTATAAGAAGTTGAGATCATGAGGAAGTCACCACTGCGTTCAGATTTAACAGAATGGCTTTAACAAACAGTCTATCAAGAACACAATCAGGCCATAAAAACGGACAGACCCATGCTCACGAGGCTCACATTCTTCTCATTCCAGAGAGCGTCAGCTAATGGAGTCGTCTGTGGAGACCGGAGCCCTTCGACTGACTGAGAAAGAAGCTCTCCTTTACTGAACGCAGAGACACTGCTAGAAGTCTGCTGTTACTTGATCAATTATTAATATTTTTAGCATCATATTTCTTTTTTTGTTTCATAATCTGCTCAGTTGTTTTTCTGATTGGTCGAGGACACTTTTAGCAAAGTTTAGATTAATAAACTTGGATTAGACCAGTAGCATTTTTCTTTTGTATCAGTGATAGTAGCAGAATTAGATTTTTCAGAAAAAGCTTTCATTTCTATCTTACTTAAAATGATCTCTTGATAAAGTCAGATGTTTTCTGGTGCAGGTGGAATCCCTGTGTCTCCAGCAGACATGATTCTAAACGCTTCTAGATTAAAAATCCAGAATGAGAAGAATAGTTTCTGACAATATTGGCCTGGAAACTATAGAAGAGTTAAGTAGAAAAAACAACAACATTATTGTTGAGAATGCAGCGCCTCTGCTACTAGTCCACTCTCATTCAATGATCTATGCTAAGCTATGCTAATAGCACTAACACCACCAAGCAGAAAATAGTTGATTTAAAACTAGAAACACAGAACATTCTCACAAGAAGAGATAAAGAAAGAGATTATGTTCCTTTAACATTTACATCCTGGATTTTGTGGATGGATAAATAACGATCTTAACCAATTTCGACCAAACTAAAAATGTAAAAAACATCAACTAAAAGAAAATGCAAGAGCTCTGCCCTGTGTCTTGTGTACTGTGAAAGATTTTTCTTCTGGATGAGCCTGCTGCATGACTTTCCTGCATGTAAAAAATGGATGATGGAAGATTTTTGATTTGAATGTTTTGATG
This sequence comes from Danionella dracula, assembly GCA_900490495.1. Lineage (NCBI taxonomy): Eukaryota > Metazoa > Chordata > Actinopteri > Cypriniformes > Danionidae > Danionella > Danionella dracula. Next base: position 24,840 of record UELW01000647.1, read on the forward strand.
GGAAAGACGAGATCTTGAATTTTTTCAAACAAAGTCAAGCATGTGTTGTGTTGACCAGTGGGCAGATATGGAGTGACCCATACCCAGAATTTTTGCTCTGCATGTAACCCATCCCAGTGTACACACACACACAGCAGTCAACAAACACACCGTGAACACTCACCCGGAGCAGTGGGAGCCATGGCTGCGGGGCCCGGGGAGCAGTCGGGGAACTGGTGCTCACTCGAGGGCTCCACAGCTGTGGTTGTTGAAGATGGAGAGCAAGTGTTTCATCACTCACACCACCTTCAACTCGGTGGATCAACTGCCACTTTTTATTTATTTATTCTTTATTTACAAAGCCGTAATTGGCCTTCAAAAAATGGCCTCAACTAACTGTATTGCAAGCTGTCAAGGCGGGATGTTGGGTAGTTTTCAGTCAGCAATGATCACTCGTCGGATAAACCTCATTGGCTATGATGTTGCCTCTGCGAAAGCGCTCAAAGTCATCAGCACACTATTAGACAGTTAGAATCTTTAATAATGATCTGATTTCAACCAATCAGGAGCTTCCTCTCGAGTAGTGATGTGTAATTCAAAGAGCAAAAAATGCGTAATATTGGCGTCATGCTGGAAAATGCTAGTGGCTGAAGTGAGTGAATTGAGATTTTAGGGTTCCATACGTCTAACTGAGCTCTGTCGTTGTTGTTGTGTACCCTCTCAAATGTAGTGTAGGGAATGGAATACCTCTTATCCATTATTTGGATTAGATTTTGGAACCCGGCAATAAATGTTTTAACAGGGTAGTTGTTTATTATCTCCTTGTGTCTGTCTGAGCTCTTTTATATGGAGTGATGACAGCAAACACGTCAGAGATTGACTTCGCTCTTCGAGTGAGGGTAAATAAGATGGCAATCAGTACTTTCAGAATTACTTAGCAGGAAACAAGCACACACAAAAAATCGAATTAAAACAATTTTTGTATTTGGGATATTCTAAATTGCGATTTCAATTATTCACACAGCTCTAGTCCTGTTTGTGGATTTTTAATACTGTTGAGGTAAATATAAGGACATGGAGAAGCTAGAGGAAGATGAAGATGAGGAAGAAGATTGAAATAAAATGTGGCAAAGAACAAAATGAGTTACACTGACATACAGTGAATTCTGTTCCTGTTGGTTTTTGTTTTCAAGTCTTTCTTTTTTTGCACTGTGAAATAAAAATGTGAAAATAGTTTTTGAGTTGTTCAGACTACTATCAAACTTTGGATGTCATAAAAGAACATAGGATAAAACCTTTTTCTCATGTGATGTGATCATGACAATTATCTTGTGATCACGACATCGCGATCGTTGTTAAAACAGATATGTTCATCCATGATTCATAGCTGGTTCATTACATTTATTTGTCAAAAATATTTTTTTATGTCGTGATCATGACATAACAGTTGTTATGTCATGATCAGGAGATAAATAAGTCATAATCACGACATACCAAGAGAAAAAAATCCCTACATCTTCTTATGACTTAACGCTCCAGTTTCAGAGAATAAGAGTTTTCTGTTAAACAAAAATGTTTGTCCTCATTTATGTAAAACAAAAAAAAAAATCTACATTTTTATAATAGTTTACCTATTTGCATAATTAAGGCAGACAAATCTGGATATCTGAAACATTAATAGATGCATCAATAGATGCATCTGTCACACAACTTCATTCAGATAATGAAAACATCAAGATTACACCTTTGAACATCTCCTCTGTGGTTTGCTCCCTTTAATGAAAAGCTACGAAGTTCCTCAACCAAAAGTCGTGCAGATGTAAGAGGCCTCCAGGTGACCACATGAAACGAAACCTGAACATCTGCATCTGTGTGTGTCAGCACCTAAGATGTGCACAAGTGCATCGGGCTGATCACGCGGTTCTTAGTGTCTGTAGCACACCGAAAGGCTGAGCATCTGTGTTGCATTGCGAGTGTTTAGTGCCCTTTTCCCACCCGAGTGGGAACGCCTGCTCTTGCTTTGCTTTCCATTACTTCATGTAGCAATTAGTTTGTCTCTACCTGTCAAGATAAACAGCAGCTGTTCCAGCATCTGTTAAAGCCAAGACAACTTTTGCTCACTTCTGACATCCTCACAATTGCATTTAAGATGTGAAACAGGAGGTCAAACATGAAAAAGGGGTACGAACGAATGCGTAGTTTCATTAATACAGTGATATTTCTAACTCTCCTACACACAAAAGGGTTTGGTGGTGGTGTTTGTTTCCCGAACAACTTTTCCACAAAAGGTTTTCAACATAAAGAATAGGTTGACCGTGAAATGGCTATTCTTTGTTCTTTTCTTCAGAGACACGCAAGGATGTAAAACTCAGAAAAATGCAGAAGATAAAGTCTAAACTTTATCTTGCTACCAGAAGATAAAGTCTAAACTTGATCTTACTTTTTACATAATACCAGGAGTTGAGAAAACTTTGTAAAGTTGCATTTAGGCTTTAAAATACTCAGCAACTGCACACAAAGGAAGAAACTGGGGGAAAAAATCTGGGTGTTCCCACCGTTACTTGCGGTTATTAAACAACCCTGAAAGATTTCATGACTCACCTCTGCATAGCAGCAGACAAAGCACAGAAAAATCCACGAGGAAAGTATCCTGACAATCTGAGGAAGAGATCAAACCCTATTTACGTTGAGTTATGCTACTTATGATACAACAAAAACAGTTTGAAGAGCTTTACCATGATCGGCAGGAGAGAGGACACAGGGACTCGAAGAGCTGCAGCACACACTGAGAACTGAAGGACGTTTCAGACATCTGGAGACCAAGAGAACATCCCTCCCCCATACCCCATACCCCATCCCCAAACACAAACACAAAGAGGAAATTCCATAGAGTACTGCTGTTTCAGTGCCAGTTAAAATACTGTAATGTTTACAAAACTCCGTTTAAGGAATATACAGAGCACACCTAAGGACGTACACACATTTCATGCACATTAAGTACACAAACCCATATCTTCACCAGGGTTTTAAAAACTGTATTGAAGGGTATGCAGATATATTTAGATGAATGCTTGGACATATATTATTAGAGTTGAAAAAGAAGGGAAAAACTTTGTCATTAATTATTTATTTATTACAATTTAGAACATTGAACATGTACAATGGGTGCATAAAGGTACATTCATAAACTGTGGTTCTTTGTTATCCTTTATGCGTTTATAAAAATTTTAACAACTTTATAACCATCTCCCAAACTAACCTCTGTATAAAATGTCTTGTGGGTGAGCTGGTTAAGTGTTGTTTCACACTCTAAAGGTAACTTGTTAACAGGAGCAAAAAAATAACTAAATAAAACATCCTCTGATGTCCAGCAGATAAAAACTACCAAGAAGTTACCAATTTAAAACTTTAAGATGCTCAATTCTTCTGATACAGTAGTCATTGTTTTGTGTAGAGCTAGCTAGGTTAAGGTTAGCATATTTAGCTCGTTGAGATCCGGTTCTTAGGTCTCATGTGCGACACCGCCCTCTGCTGGAAGAAATACAAATTGCGTTAATTCAGAAATTTTTTTCGTCGATTGTACGTTTTCAGTTTTGAGAGCTTTAAAATCACGAAGAAAATAAATAATAATATATACCAATAAAAAAGTGTAGTCACTTGTTTATTCACCTATTGCACTTCTCGAACGTTTATCCGGATTTATTTTATTGGCGGGAATCTGAAAGCCACTCATAGTACACAGAGTTTACCCTCTCTTGATATCTTTTCTTCTTTTCTCGTTCTTTCGTCTCCATTAAGACCTGAAAACATTCAAACTGATTATTTAAAACGATAAATATGTATTAATCCGGGGTTTATTTTCAGTCATATAATGGCTGTGCCCTCATAATGCACTGTCACGTGGTCTGCCAAATACCGTGAATAAAGTTAGTTCAGGTTCTACTCCTCATGTTGTATATTTTTTTTTTGCAGTAAACCTTGCTTTTCTTCTCTTTACAATGAACTCCATGTGTCCAACAGTTCAAATAAAAAACCAATTAAGCTATGTACTCATTTTAATATTTTTGTATAGTACAAACTCTACATCCCCTGCTTCTTAAATCTTCTATTTAATTTTTTCTTTTTTTTCCCCTGTATGTTCAAATCTCATAATTTTGTCACCAGTATTGTGTACTCAAACAATATATATGTCCTTGTCTGTTTGCCTTTTTGGAAAACTAGTCAATAAAAATTATATTATATATTGTGGCTGTCAAAATAACTTCATTTTAATACTTTTTTTAAGTGTTTATGTGTTTTATGTGTATTAAACTTGTGTTTTTTTTCTGCACCCATTCGCATTTTAGGTTTAAATATCTAGTTGTGAAAACCCATGTACAACATTCCAAATAAATTGTAATGAATCGTGATTAATTTTTGGAGGACCATGTAATTAGTTAGTTATATTTATTAAAAAAGGTCAGGTTAAACCGTCAAGCCGAGTGGATGTCAAATTTTTTCTCCTTTATATTTTATCATATTAATCCCATTATCAAACACAGAAATGGCTGTGTCAATAGTTTATAAGGGTTAGGCCAATGACTTTGGATCAAGTTGTGGTAATGGAAATCTTATTGATATGTTCATACTTAATACTGGATTAAGTAATTAAGTTAATACTGGATGGAGATTATTTTTTAAATAAAATCTTGGCTACTAAAAAGAAATTAATTCAACACCAAACTTATTTACAGTTTAATTTTACTGGTAACTCTATATAATAAGGTGACATGAATCATCGTTATTCATTAACGATTAATTTACGAGTCTATTAATGATGAGTTAATCATGAACTCATTAAACGAGTCATATGAGTTAATATACAGGTTACTGCCTTTAATAAAGATTAGTTTTTGATTGGTAATTAACGGAGTAACGACACTTGAGGTAAACTAAATAAAAATGCTCTTTTTATTTATTTAAGAAATGTATTAATAGTTATTTGATGTTGAGTTAAAAGATGAGTTAATGATGATGTGCCCCCTAACGCGTTTACAAAATAACAACGAACTAATCATAAACTTATGATTTTGTTGTTTTGAGTTTCATTTTCCCATTGATTGTTCCCCATGAATTAACCCTTTATGTTTAATTATCATCCGGACTATAATTAGCTCTCTAATGTGTGCTATTTTTGCTGATCAGCCAGTTTATTTTCTGAACTTTGCATGTTTTAGTATTGTTTCCTCATCAAAAACATGCTACAAGATGCTGTTTTCTTTTCTTGGAGCGCTAAATGACTCGATGGCCATAGCCACGCCCACTGGCCATAGCACCACCCACTAACCAATCAGATGAACAGCTAATGCGGTTCAATCAAGAACGTAAGAGCTGACTATGATCCGTAGCAGAACCACATCGATAAACAATGGAATGAAAGAGTATTTTTGGATGCCCCGCACCAAAAGTGTTTTTAGCTTACCAAAAGTTGAATGTATTCTTTGAAAATTTAAAGATTTTCTGTGTGCCAACAAAAAACCCACAGCAAAGGGCGTGGTGACACCACGACAGTGAGAGGAACATGAGATACATTGCTCGTTTTGTGGAGCGCATCCATTTGAAGTGATTGAAAGACATTGTTATGGATAAATATTGCCTCCTGAAGGTTATTAAAGGTGCAGTGATAGTCTAGATGTTTAAATTATTTAAATAATTTATATGATATGCCACCTTTAAGTTACTCTTTTAGCACTAAACGAATAGTAAGCCAGACAAAAAAAATGGTTCACCTCATCTTGAGCAGAAATTTGTGATGGTTTCCTGCCAATTCAAAAAACATAAAATGTTTAACACGACCAGATTTTTTTAAGTTCTTGAGGATATTGCTGAAAAATGCAACTTAACCTTTCCTCCGTGTAGTTTCGACGTAACAAGAGGACTATTGTGAAAACAAGAAAAAAGATAAAACAGCAAAGGATTGTAAGCACGGCCAGGAGAGAAACTCGTGTTACTGGTGGAGTCAACTTGTAAGAGTCTACAAAGAAAACGTGAGATTCAGTGTTAACACTAGAAATAGTGAAGCTCTCTAAAGAGACGTAATTCAGGCGTGCTTTTAAAAGCCTCACCTTTAGTTTGATTCATGTTGAAGTGAATCTATTCACCAGCAAAACTCACCTGAAGCTTCACAAACTGAACAAACAAAAGAATGTTGTTTTATGGTCTCTCAAATGTTTTAAGGTCTCTCAAATGTTTTATTAAACAGCAACTCACCCCGCTTCCCTGTGTAAGGACCAAAGTGTGCTGCACGCTTGCTGCTCTAAAGTAGGCTACAATTGTAGAGACCTCACACAGGAAATGCTCACACCAACAGCATTTGAAAATAAAAAAACAGTGGCCCAAATAAAGAAAAACGTACCGCAGTGGTTTGCCTCTCGTTTCAGTTCATCTGTGATTGTTTGAGTGGTACTAAAGCTCAAACTTAGTCATAAGTACTATACAACCTGTGAAGGTCTCATGTAATGGAGCTACTCTGTATTTTAAAAATATCAAAGTTCTCTACCGTCAGTGGTTCAATATATACTCCATGAAAAGGCAAGAACACCTATATATATCTAAAAAACCCATTAACATTGATTTTAGGCTACACTGTAAAAAAACTGCTGTAATTTACATGATGAATTACTTTAAAATATTACAATATTTTTCAGTCCACATGTATTTGACGTAATCATTCAGTAATATATACAAAAATATCTCTTGTTATTTTACATTTATTTACCATTAAATAACAAAAAAGTAATTTTTTTTATTTTTATATCATTTTTTAATTTACAAAGAAATCTACGTGAAATGAAGATGACGAGCCGTAATTAAACATAATATATTGGGTTTTTAAATTTAAACGAAAATGTAATTTTATTTTCATATGTACATTTACATTTCAACTCCAGTAAACTATATTCCACACAATTTTTTGAATTAAAAGCTAATCTAACATTAAAAAAAAACATTTTTTGGCTCAACATAAAAAAAAAGTTTTGTCTTGTGTAAAGTCACTGAATGGACTAATGAAATTCCCATTTCACTTGTATATGTGTGCTGAAAAAAGATTTAACTACATTAAATGATTAACAGAAGTATAATATTCATAATATTAAATAGCTTTTGTTGTCATTGAGTAAGTAGAGATAAGTATTCAACATTACCGTATTCAAATAGTGAAATTTATATGTTTTTTTATGCTTTTTGTGTTCCATAGCATTTAAAATAAAATGAGAGTCTATCAAGCAGTCCCTCCTGCGTTTGATTTAAAATGTATTTTCCTTAGAGGAACAAAGCATGATTGGGTTTGAAAGCACCGGGGTTATTTTTTAATTTATTTTTCTTTTCTTTTTTTTTTTCAGATTTTGTTGAAAATAAAGGATACCAGACAGCTCTATTCGACCACACATGATTTTATTGGCTATATCCACAGGTTTCAACTGACGATCATTTCTGCATCGGAACATTACATCGAAAACAAGTGAATTTTTCTTTTTTTTAAATTCCAGTCGTTTCCTCATCGTTTAAAAATCCTTCAGAGAAAGCACTGCTGAAAACCTTTACCATTGAAACGCAGAAGCCGTTCTCACAGATGAATTTTTCACAAGTGAATTTTTCTTTTTTTTAAATTCCAGTCGTTTCCTCATCGTTTAAAAATCCTTCAGAGAAAGCACTGCTGAAAACCTTTACCATTGAAACGCAGAAGCCGTTCTCACAGATACACCCCTCCTTCTAATCAGCACTTTTAGGGTTGCTAACTTCAAATAAGAGGAACCACAAGATTTTGAGGAAGCTTTAAAATATCTCTGAGGCACAGTGATGAGAGAGGACAACATATTTGAGGCTGCTATAGATAGCGTATTCAAGGCGTAATACTATATCGTATCGTACTTTCTTATTATATTGTAAATAATTGAACGTGTTATCTAATTTTGCATGTTTTTTGCGGCTTGCCGTATATTTGAGGCTCACCACATGCCAACAACAAACCAATCATCTACAACACAGGAAGTGTATTTGAAATATGTTGACAGTACACTCTTCTGGGAAAGTGAGTCAAAACACGTCGTTACATTCAGTACAATGTGAAAACAATAACAGGGTGTCTGGTGCAACCTGAAAACATTTTCATGAACACACATCTGACATCGGATTCAGTAAATCATGTGTTGTGACGTCAAAGAAATGGTGGGTTTGTTTAGCTTTTGGTCAGCTTAAAATGTAATGAAACTCTTTATGCAACTCCGATAAATTCCAAGAGGAATGGCTCTGCTGGTGTATAAAGGAAAACCCTTTCCATTGGCCTCTTTCATTAGATAAGTTAAATTAACTTTGAACATCAACATTGAGGAAAATATGCCACTGTTGTTTCCAAATTTCCAAAAACATCAAGGATGTGAGAGCATCTGCGATGGCATGTCATGTAATGTTGTTTTATTGTCTCTTGTGGAACAATACTTTGTGCTGATTGGGCTTGATCTTTATCATCATCATCATGGCAGCATGCACCGAAACTGACAGGAATGTCGCCCACAGACTCTTCTGCGGCTAACGCAGTTGTTATGTTTGACTCTAGATGCAGTTTAAGAAGCCCGAAACAAAGCATCAAGCTGAACGTACTTCACCGGTGGTCATTTCTTTGAAATAAATAGTCTATGTTTGCGCCATGATGAACGCCTGTGCAACAAAACTATCAGCGTTTGTTTTGCCTCATACACACACCAACCCTTTACAGTACCGTCACATACAAATCAACAATGGAGCGTTTGTCATCATGTACGGTTGAACCTCTTGAGGTGAAAAGCCCTGACAGTGTTCTTATCAGAATATAACAAAACCCAACATACAACATTCAGCTAATGGCTAGTCCAAAAAATGTAAACATCAGGATCTCGCCTTCGACTGGCGAAATCCTGGATAGAAAATGTTATGATTTAAAAAAAACACCACATGTTTAACTAAATAAAATCTCCTGACTCCTCCGTACATCGATCTAGCTGCTGTAGATCCTTCACTTTGGTGTGTTAACTTTTTGATAAAAACAGTACAAAAAATACTGCCGTATAAAAAAGTGAGCAGTGAGTCAAGCTCTCAAGTTTCCTTGTGAAAATTGCACAGCATTATCTTTTTAAAATCTCTTCCTTCCTCAAATAACAAGCTGGTGTTCTACGTGTTGCCTCAGTTGAAAAAAAGGCTCATTCTCTGTCACGCTCTCTCTTTCTCTCAGTTATACCCAAAACCGACACTGCTGCACTATTAATCCAGTTCTGTGCTACTTATACCGTCAAGTCGTCTGACCTTGCCCGACTGCTGGCCTTGCTCAGGCTGCTGAGCGGTCGAGTGTCCTCTATCGTCTCGCTGGCTTCCTCCAGGGCTAACTCATCCTCGTCTTCATCCCTGTGAAGAACTCCCGCTGATGCGCTCGGCCCGATCACGGTTGTCTGAGCATAAGATGGCAGCGTTTCGTCATACACCTTGGACATGTCTTTCTTGGGTGCATTCGCCTCGATTGTTTTCTCTTCAAACGGCTCGTATGGAGCCGGCAGGCGCCCGGCTTCAATCCCCCCAACCTCAGTCAAGGGGAAAAAGTGTGGAGTGGCTTTGTCCTCCTCTAACAACTTGTAGCCTTTGGATTTCTGAATGGAGGAGGCAGCTATGGAAGGTAGCGCCTTTTCTGCAGTTCCCGGACCTTCGGCTTGAGGCCGCACCGGTTTACGGAACACAAAGTGGATCTTTTTCAAGCCTAAGTGGCTGATTTCCACAAAGTTGAGGAAAAGTGAGACGCAGGCCACGGCCAACATGAAGATGATGAAAACGGTTTTCTCGGTGGGTCTCGAGACGAAGCAGTCGACGGTGTTTGGGCAAGGCCAACGGCTGCATTTGTAGAGCGGCAAGATTCGGAAGCCGTACAAGTAATACTGGCCCACTACAAAGCCTACCTCAAAGAGAGTCTTGAAGATAATGTGGCAGATGTAGGTCCTCAAGAGAGTGCCCTCCAGACGAAATTTCTTGCTGCCCTTAGTGCTCGTTTCTTTGGCCGTACGAACGCTTCCCTGATCGGGAGCGAGTGGCAGTCTTTCCTCGTTCTCTTGTTGCCTGTTGAGCTCAGCCTCCTCACGCTCCTTGCGCTTCTCCTCCATGTGTACGTGGTGGACTGCATGGCCCACATACACTAGAGAGGGTGTGGAAACAAAAATGATCTGGAGCACCCACAGGCGAATATGGGAGATGGGAAACGCCTCATCGTAGCAAACGTTCTCACAACCCGGCTGCTGGGTGTTGCACACGTAATCCGATTGCTCGTCCCCCCACACGAACTCAGCGGCGGTACCCAAGATGAGGATTCGGAAGATGAAGAGGACCGTGAGCCACACCCTACCGATTACTGTCGAATGCTCGTTTACTTCCTCGAGGATGTTTCCCAAGAAACTCCAGTCACCCATGGTTGACTGTCAGCACTGTGGAACAAACAAAATGGCTGTCTGAATTTTGGCAGAGATGCCTTTTCGAAAATGTAAACACTTCCTAGACTATACCTGAAAGTATAAAGAGAAATCTGTCTCAAAGCAGTGCTGGTAAAGCTGTTGAGGTAATGTTAGCCTAATACAGAATGCTTCTCGAATTTGTAAACTAGACAAACTTCGAAGGATAGTCAAATCAAAGCAATGCAGTGTAGATTTCCCCACGTATATGCCAAAAGAGTCACAAACCAGCCAACTTTTACATCCCAAAACTCTCTAAATATTAACTAAACGACTAACTCCACAACAAAAGTGAGTCTACATTTTTAAATAAATTATTTTAGAAGCAGTTAAATGGGCAACTTGCCACCGTAAGAGCTCCAGAGTATTTGCGTTCCCCTTTCTCTTGGCACGCTGTGGTGTGAAGTGAACTTTTTGCTCTCTGGTTCCCACCTATGGCCTCCAATCCTTGTCGCCCGAGTGAGCAGAAGTGACTGAATTCAGTCTGATGGTTGGTTTTTAGTTTGCTGCAATATTTAAGCTGGGAGCCAGACAGCCTTTATTCAGAGGGCGACGCATGGTGACGTGTAGCACAAAAGAGTTCACAAACACAAACGGGAACCTGTGTGACTCTGGCATTGGGAAAACGGGTAACTTTAAAGGTGTAACTTTACATGCTGGAAATTAAAACATTATTCAGAGAATACGAGTATGTATTTAGATAGCTACACTGACAGTTTGAACGAAAGGTAGTGGTCATTCAAAGAAGTTGCTTTGGTAACATCTCAGTATTTCCTGAACCCCAACTAATAAAAGGAGCACTACCCATGAGTTTCTTCATCTATGCTAAAAATCTGTTCAATATAATGTTGAAAGTGTTCGGTGAAAATGTTTCTCTGTAAAGTTTTCTGAGGGGTTTGGAAGGAGGTTCCTTAAAGCTGTAGCAGTCCAGTTTGAATAAACGTTAACAGAAAACATTTAGATATTATATCCTTCTAACAAACAGAATCTTGCCCAAAACTCTCAAATGTGGCATAATCATCAGAATATGGTCAAAACGTATTTATTCTACACCGTAAAATAAAATAGTTTACTTTACTTTAGAAATGTGGTTATATTTAATGATTTTACTCAAATGTTGAGTTTACTTAAAACTTAAAATTCTTAGTACATGTCGTTGAGCATGCATACATAACTTAATATTCATCTGTAGATTTACTCAAATATAATAAATTCAATTCACCTGTAGATAATGATTATCTCCTAAGTTTGATTTGAATAAGTAAGGCAATCAGGTTCCTAAGTTATTTTAAGTAAATCTTACTAATAACATTTTCAGTGTAGCATGCTGAAAATATAAGTAGATTTTTTAAGGTGAAGAAGTGTACATTTTTCCAATTTAAATACAGCGGGAAAGGTTCTCAAATAAGTTGAATATACTTCATGATTTCTTTTATAATGCTATGTCCACATTCCTGTAAAATACAGTAATGTTTAATTTTAAATAATGAGAATAAATATTCTTTCCCTGAAAATTTATATTAGGAAATGCTTATAGGCTCTTGTACAACAACAAAACAAAAAACACACAACACAGTGGTTAATCTTATCTTCAATTTGTTTGCGAAAAAAATAAGAATAAAGCAAAATCCTACCAAAAATGGATTTTGGTATTAACTATAAATCATCTTCACTACCAGATTAAAAAAAAAATTTAGATCCATTTTTTTCAATGAAAAATTGATTTTCTGTTTCACTTTTTATCCAACTGGAATGCACTCTAGAAATGACATCATGTACAAAGCGTTCTTATTGGCTGAAAGGGAGGAATGATGTTTAGTGGGATGGCAGAGAAGAGGGTGGTGGGCGGAGACTTGGCTTTTGAATACTTAAAAAAATCACGACACATCTCATTAACGATGGTCTCGAGTATTTAAACATTTCCTCTCTGCTCACACGACCCTAATGAGTTAATTCCTTTAGGAATTAAATGAGAAAAAAATTCTGTACATTAAAAGAATCTGATGTATAATTCCAAGAAGATGGACGAAGAATGAGACTCAAGAGCAGACTCTTTTGAATCTCAAGACAGTACACACTGCTGGACAAGTATACAACAAGGTGGAAAACCTCTCAGAACTACTCTTTAACAAAACAGTAGAAGAACAGATCCAACTATTCACTTAAAACATTTGGTCATCTGCTGAAACCTTAAAAAAACTAAATCACATGCTACCCTTATAAAACAGTCTCTGAATGTTGCCCAAATTGTTTGCTAATGTAGTTAGCTTAGCATTTAGCATAGGCAAAATTTGATCTAACAGTTCTCATGACCCTGGAGCTTCATTTAAAGGTGTTACTTGTTGATATTGTTGGCACTGGCGGCCTAAGCCTGCAGCAGAGTGGTGAATGGTTGTTGGGATTTCAGACAAAGGCATGATGTCATGATGAAGTCTGCTGGGTCTATTAAAAGTGCGCAGTGAGGCGTGATCCCAGATTGTGCGAATGAAGCAGGCCCCAGGCTATGGCTAAGCATTGGACCATCCCTCAAACAAAGTTATCTTACGGCGATCTGCCTACATGCTGTTGAACCACGTTTCCTGCTCCTGAGGGATGATTTAGCTGACAGCTATAAAACTACATAGCATACGCCGAAAGGCTAGCATTAGCCTATATGTAGTATTGGCTAGAATTATCGGAGAAGGTTAGAGAGCTCACATTAAGTGGGATTCCATTTATAAAAGAATGTTTTTGGATAAGTGAGGTAAATTTGGTGAAGTCCAAGGCTTTTGCTAGTTTTGTTAGCTTCCGATCGGGTATGAAAATCGCTAGCATTCAAGTACAGTGATTTGATTTGAACATTCTAAAACTAAATCGCTGGTTCACAAAAAAAATTATCATTGAGAAGTTGACTTAGATTGTGTCTATATGACTGTGACAAAATCCAACAGAGATCCGAAAGACAAAAATGTAAAAATGTATGACCATAAAAGGACAGAATTCCTCCTGGCGCTGCTCAATATAAAGTACATGGGGAGGGGACATCCAGTTGGGGGAGGGGTATAAAGGTAAGAGGGACGGTTAGGGTTTAGATAGCTCCTCCTCCTCAGTGGACAACCAACGAGGAGGAGCTCGAGCCATCACTCTGAATTGGCCAGCCTTGCTAAAGTTCTCTAATGTACCAAGATGCCCTTCCAATTTACTCTCAGTGGATCAGAGGGTGGCCCTGGGACTGCATGGGGATTCGTTTACCCGATTTGGATGAGGGCAGAGTCATCCAAGACAAGAGGAAAGTTTATGTGAATTAATTATCTATTGCCTCATTTAAATCACAAGATCACGTCACACAATTGCATCCTCCTTTCATTTTCTACACATAAACTAAAAACACATTATAAAGTGTTATTGCTAGCCTTTAAAGCGTTGAATGTTTTAAAGCTTTGAAAAGTTTTTAACTTATCTGAGAAGTTTCTTTTCCTACTACACTCAGGATCAAGAACTCACAAAAAGAGAGAAAGAGGAAGAACCTAAAGTATAAAAAGCCACCAGAGGAGGCTCTCAAAACTAGCTCCAAAGTTTCAACACACATTTTTTTTGTTTGTTGTGAAATGTAGTATTTAAGTACTATATAATTGAGTATAACAACCCATTTGACTACATAAAATATATTGCACATTAAGTTTATTATTATTGCAAACTCAGTTTTACTTGACTAATGTATATTCATTTAAGAGAAGTTTCAGTGAACAGATGATTCCGAGGAAGGAGTAACCAGTAAGCAAAAAAAAAAAGGCATATGGTGTGTGTGGGCCTTATAGAAAACTTTTTAATTTTATTTTTATGTGTAAAGAAGACATGTGCTACCCATTAAAGTGACGGTGTGCCTGGTGCGCATGTAATCTTGTTTTAGAATTATTCCCCCATCAAAACTTAAGTCAAGTCATATTCAGATTGGTTCATCACTGCCCATGCCTATTTTCTTTTTCTGTGAGCTCAAAATGGACAGTAACTGTAGCCACGCCCCTGACGATAGCACCGGCCACTAACCAATTAGATGAACCGCTAATGCATCTCATTGAAGAACATAACCGCTGACTGATACGGAAGTGAAGCGATTCGAAAAACAATGAAATGAAAGTGTGTGTTTTAATGTCTCGGGCCAAATGTTTTTGTTAGTGTCGAAAAGAACAACCCTGCAGGGGGCGTGGTGGAAGCATGACAGTAGGAAGAACATGATGTATATGACTCGTTTGGCAGTGCACAACCATTCGAGGTGAATCAAATACATTTTTTTTTCAATAAATACTGCCTTTTGAAGGTTATTAAGGATACAGTGATCATCTAGAGGGGTCAAATATTTATTATCAATGATTTAAAAAGGGCATCATATGGTACTTTTAACCAATTTGGAATGGTTTACATCTCAAACATATGAGTAAGCTGAGCTCAAGTTTAGATTTGATTTATTAATATGCCTCTGGTCTCTCACAGAAGCCCAATTGGTTTAACCATGGTGCTCATCCTCTTGTTCTTCTGTTGTAATCCCCATTAATCCCTATTTCAGAGCTAGCCGTCTCTCTTGTCTATTCTTTGTGCATACCAGAGATACCAGTGACAATAAGGAGGATTTACCTGATCCAGTTCACTTCCATTCCATGTGGGAGACTGAAGAGTGAATGAAGCCTTATTTCAAACTTGTATCTCAGTTTCAGTGAATGAGATCATTAAACCATCTTTTAGCATAACCTGTATGCCACTTAAATAAGATTTCAGAAAATGGTGCAAGTGTTGAGTTTGTTTGATATTTCTGTCATGTTATCTGCTGTATTTTCATATCTTTAGTGCATGAAGATTTGTTTCAAGGTTAGTAGACTGAATCGACCTCGAGACAGCAGAGTGTTCCAAAAGATGAAGTGTCAAATTTGTAACTTTTTTTGGGTTACAGTCATTTCTGGTAACAAAGCTCTCTCTCAATAGTTGTTAATGCACTGTTTAAGATGCTGAATTGGCAGGTCTAAGTGAATCTAGCCACAGGGGTTTCAAGCCAGTGACTTCTGTGCCGGTCCCAAGCCCGGATAAATAGAGAGGGTTGCGTCAGGAAGGGTATCCGGCGTAAAACATGCCAAAACCAATATGCAAGTCATCAATTCGATTTCCATAAGGGGACCGGTCGAAGCTCGGGTTAACAACGACCGCCACCGGTGCTGTTGACCTACAGGGTGCCGGTGGAAATTGGACTACTGTTGGTCAAAGAAGGAGAGGAGGGAGAAGGACTCTTAGGCAGAGAGAGAAGAGGAAAGGCAAGAGTATAGGTCTGAGAATAGGGACTCTCAACGTTGGTACAATGACCGGGAAAGGCAGAGAGCTGGCGGATATGATGGAGAGAAGGAAGGTAGATATTCTGTGTGTGCAGGAGACCAGGTGGAAGGGTAGCAAAGCGCGTAGTATTGGAGGGGGATACAAACTCTTTTACTATGGTGAGAATAGGAAGAGAAACGGGATAGGAGTGATCCTGAAGGAGGAGTTTGTGAGGAATGTTTTAGAGGTGAAAAGAGTGTCTGACAGGGTGATCAGTTTGAAGTTAGAGATTGAAGGGGTGATGTTGAATGTAGTGAGTGGTTATGCTCCACAAGTAAGCTGTGAGCTGGAAGAAAAGAAGAGATTCTGGAGTGAGTTAGATGAGGTGATGGAGAGTATTCCCAGAGGGGAGAGAGTAGTGGTGGGAGCAGACTTCAACGGTCATGTGGGCGAGGGCAACAGAGGTGATGAGGAAGTGATGGGCAGGTTTGGTGTTAAGGAAAGGAACCCAGAAGGACAGATGGTGGTGGACTTTGCCAAGAGGATGGAAATGGCTGTAGTTAACACTTATTTCTAGAAGAGGGAGGAACATAGAGTTACCTACAAGAGTGGTGGTAGGAGTACGCAGGTGGACTACATCCTAAGTAGACGAGCCAATCTGAGAGAGATCACTGACTGCAAATCGATGTTGGTGATGTGTAGGATGTTTCTGGTGGTCAAGAAGAAGAGGGGAGGAAAGATGGAAAAGAAGACCAAGTGGTGGAAGTTGAAAAAGGAAGACGGTTGTGAGGAATTCAGACAGAAGCTGAGACAGGCTTTGGGTGGTCAGGAAGAGCTTCCAGAGGACTGGGAAACTACAGCAGAAGTGATCAGGGAGACAGGTAGGAAGGTGCTAGGTGTGTCAGCAGGAAGAAGGAAAGAAGATAAGGAAACATGGTGGTGGAATGAGGAAGTACAGGACATCATCCAGAGGAAGAGGCTAGCTAAAAAGAAGTGGGACATCAAAAGGACTGAAGAAAGTAGACAGGACTACAAGGAATCACAGCGCAGGGTGAAGAGGGAGGTGGCAAAGGCCAAACAGAAGGCATATGATGAGTTGTATGCCAGGTTAGACTTGAGGGAAGGTGAGAAGGAATTGTACAGATTAGCGAGACAGAGAGACAGAGATGGGAAGGATGTGCAACAGATAAGGGTGATTAAAGATAGAGATGGAAGGGTTCTAACAAGTGAGGAGAGTGTGCAGAGAAGATGGAAGGAGTATTTTGAGGAGTTGATGAATTAGGAGAATGAGAGGGAAAGAAGGGGGGAAGAGGTGAACATTGTAGAGCAGGAAGTTGAAAGGATTAGAAAGGATGAGGTGAGGAAGGCTCTGAGGAGAATGAAGAGTGGAAAGGCTGTTGGTCCAGATGACATCCCTGTGGAGGTGTGGAAGTGTCTAGGAGAGACAGCAGTGGAGTTCCTATCTAGGTTATTCAACAGGATTCTAGAGAGTGAGAAGATGCCTGAGGAATGAAGGAGAAGTGTCCTAGTGCCAATCTTTAAGAACAAGGGTTGATGTTGCAATTTTTGCTCTGAGAATGCTAATGGAGAAGTACAGAGATGGTCAGAAGGAGCTGCACTGCGTCTTTATGGACTTAGAGAAAGCGTATGACAGGGTGCCGAGAGAGGAGCTATGGTCCTTTATGAGGATGTCAGGAGTGGCAGAGAAATACGTCAGAGTAGTTCAGGATATGTATGAGAGGAGTATGACAACAGTGAGATGTGCTGTAGGTCAGATGGAGGAGTTCAAGGTGGAGGTGGGGCTACATCAAGAATTGGCATTGAGTCCCTTCTTGTTTGCTATGGTGATGGACAGGTTGACAGATGAGGTCAGACAGGAATCTCCATGGACAATGATGTTTGCAGATGACATTGTAATCTGTAGTGAGAGTAGAGAGCAGGTGGAGGGACAGCTGGAAAGTTGGAGATCTGCTCTAGAAAGAAGAGGAATGAAAGTCAGTCATTGTAAGACAGAATACATGTGTTTGAACGAGAGGGAGGGAAGTAGAACAGTGAGGTTACAGGGGGCTGAGGTCAAGAAGGTGGAGGAGTTTAGGTATTTGGGGTCAACAGTCCAGTGCGACGGGGAGTGTGGAAAGGAGGTGAAGAGGCGAGTGCAGGCAGGTTGGAGTGGGTGGAGAAAAGTGTCAGGGGTGTTGTGTGACAGAAGATTGTCAGCAAGAATCAAAGGAAAGGTGTACAGAACAGTAGTGAGACCAGCTATGATGAATGGGTTAGAGACTGTAGCAGTGAGGAAGAGACACGAGGCAGAGATGGAAGTAGCAGAGATGAGGATGTTGAGGTTCAGTTTAGGAGTGACAAGGATGGACAAGATTAGGAACGAGCACATCAGAGGAACAGTTCAGATTGGTTGTTTTGGAGACAAAGTCAGAGAAGCCAGATTGAGATGGTTTGGACATGTGCAGAGAAGGGATAGTAGTTATATTGGTAGAAGGATGTTGGAGATGGAGCTGCCAGGCAAGAGGGCAAGAGGAAGGCCAAAGACAAGTTATATGGGTGTGCTGAAGGAGGACATGAAGGTAATTGGTGCAAGAGTAGAGGATACCGAGGCCAGAGTTAGGTGGAAACAGATGATTTGCTGTGGCGACCCCTAAACTGGGAACAGCCGGAAGAAGAAGAAGAAGAAAAAGAAGAAATTCTAAGAAGTGAGCCAATCGTGTCACTCTTCTATGCCATGTTCTTGACTTTACTTATGGCGGAAAACGTGATGGCGTCAGCCATTAACTTTAACATAACAAAATGTTATTTTTTACGATTAATGGCAATATTTATATAGAATTTTATGTTTTCTTTAAAAGTGAATAAAAATTATTTCTATTACGTAAATGGCCAATTTTCAGTTTTCAATCCTCTTATCTAATTATTTAATTAAAATAGGGTACAATGTTTTGTCAATTGTCAACATTACAATTTTAATTAAATGTTTAATGGAATAGTTTTTCTCTGAAACGACTTCTTCAAACTAATGATTTGCAAATAGAACCTTAGCAACCAGAAACTGATTTCTCAGAATTAGAAGGGTCAGTTTTCTAACGGTTCCAAAATTCATCATTTACACGTTTGTGGGTAACTTCAAAATCCAAATGTACTATATATTTGGAGTATCTGTGATTTTCATAAATGAAAAATGCTCAACATTTACTTTTTTTCTACGTAAAAAAAAAAGGAATATCTCTAAACCTCTCTGAATGCACACAGAACCTTGAATTCCAAGTGGGTAGCTATGCATTTACAATCATAGCCATTAAATGTAAGACTTAAGAATAAATCTACATAAATTATTATTTGGTAAACAAAATTAATATCTCGTATTAAAGAGATATCTTCATATAAATGTTTTTTCTATCAAACCTGAATAAATATGCATGTATGTATATTTATATTTGTATGCATACGTGTATACGTAGATGCAAACTGCTTGGATGTGCTAAGGTAGGTATCTAATCTTATTTTTTTTACTTTTATTTTTCAACTCAATCCTGAATCCTTCCCCCACAATTACCTCTCACCTTCTCTTTCCCCCTCAATTACTTCTCTCCTCTTTCCCCTTTTTTATTAACACCATCCTGTCCTGATGTATGTTTAAATGATTGATTAATGTAATTATTGTGATGAATGTGAAATAAATAAATAATCAATACAATAAATTAAGAGTTTCTATGTAGAGGAATACTCAATATATAATATCTTCATTTACCTGGAGAGAGAAAAACTGATCAGCTCATACAAAGCACCTCCCTTCTCGTGGAGTTGCTTTGAAGTAGGACACTACTGTTCAAAAAATTTTGCAGACAAAGTTACAGAAAGAAGCAAAAAATCTAATGAGAGTAATGCAAGATAATAATATAATAAGTAAAACAGACCACATTCACATTTCAGCTGCTCAAAAGTGCACAGCAGCTGCTGACGAGCAGAATACCTGCTGTGAGCGGGGCCCGAGACATGTTCTCTGCCAGGACCCTGTCAGGTCTCCGACACCACGACACCGAGCGTTCTCTCTCTGCTCTCTGATAACGTTGATGCACACAGTGTGCGGGTCACTCACAGAGCTCTTCAGCTTCAAACTCACCGTAAAAATAGACTGAAAGGATGTTAGGAATGAGAAGAGCATCACACATCGTCTGTATGCCAAATATCACTGAAACATAAATGGTTTTCTTAATGATGCTCTTTGATCTGATATTGTGACAATATATATATATATATATATATATATATATATATATATTATATATATATATATATATATATATATATATATATATATATATATATATATATATATATGTGTGTGTGTGTGTGTAAGAGGAAGGTTAAATAGCAATATTTCTACCTTAAAATTATTTTTTTAATCTGATCACATATTAGTTCCTAAAAATTATGAAAATATGTCTGAAATACCAAAAAGCTCCCCCAATGATACAAATAAAATAAAAGAGAGGTAGGAAAATGAGAGGGATATAGAATAATGAAATTAAATAACAAATAAACAACTGTGTACAACATATTCTTAGTAAAACAAATTATGTCCCCGATGTAAAGCTTGTACCGTCATGTACCAAATCAAGAATAAAAAAGGGTCTTTATTTAAATAGGATATAAAAAATCCAATTTTCTTTGGACCTGGCTCCAAAATCTATTAACTACTGGACAGTACAAAAACTGTGCGTACCAATTCCCAACTTTCATTTTAGACATTTAAAGAGCAAGTATTAAGAATATAATATATTTTGAATATAATGAAGTCTGAGGAATATCCAGTTGAAGTTTTATTTGTGAAAAGTATTTGTGTGTGGCGTTATCATAAGAGTTTTTTTCGCAAAGTGACGTAGGACTATACAAAACATACTAAGCTCTTCCCACCGCTCCTGGAGGTGTTTCACAAACAGAGCTGCTAGCGGTTGTCAATCACTCGTATCATGAAGAGGAACTGTTTTTTTGCATCTTTATATTCTCTGCTGAGAGAAAAGTCTGTAAGGGAGCGATGGTGACGCTTCCTCTTTGACCTGCACGACAACCATTTTTTTCGTTCTGCCATTTTCATGAGAAGTACTTAACAGTCTACATGCGTTCAGCTCAGGTTTTACTGAAAGGCTTTTGATAAAGAATGGATCCCCACATTATTTGGGTCAGCATCTTCCTCCCAGTCAGAACTAGGAGAGTGATGCTAACAGCTGATGTATTATTCTAACTTCAGGAGAACTGACTGTCCTGGTTTTACTCGATCTGAGCGCTGCCTTCGACAAGAAAACTAACATAATTTCTGGACTATAAGCCGCTACTTTTCTCATAGGTTTTGAACCATGAGGCTCATACAAAGGTGCGGCTATTCTGCAGATTTTTTTCCACCATTAGGGGCGCTCTAACCGGAATTAGAATCAAAACTAAAACAAAATAAATGCAAAGAACAATATGCTAGTTCAAAAAGAATACGCTAGTTCCTCTTAAGCAGATATAAGTCGGTAGAAGCGGATAGAAGGACGACAAATTACCAATGCTGTCAAACTCTATCTTTTCAAATCCTCACGCCTTCATCATGCGGCTTGTATGCAGGTGCGGCTTGTTTATTTTTTTATTAAAATTTTTTTTTTAAATAGAGCGGATGCGGCTTATATGCAGGTGCGCTTTATTGTCCAGAATTTACGGTATGTTGATCTTACAGGAACTGTGATAAAATGGTTCAGATCATACTTAGAAGGAAGACGCTTCTATGTAAACATAGGTGATTACATGTCGAAGTGGACTGAAACTGATTGATGCTTTCATCTCCAGCAGCTGGTCTCCTGTAACGCTCTTCTCAGAGCTCTTCCCAAAAACTCCATTAAACGACAACAATTCGTTCAGAATGCAGCGGCTCTAGTTCTAACCAAAACTAGAAAGTCAGAACACATTTCTCCAGTTCTTAAGTCTCTGCACTGGCTGCCAGTCTCCTTCAGAATAGATTTTAAAGTTCTGCTGCTCCTATATAAGTCCAAACACAACTTAGCACCAAAATACCTAATAGAGATGATCAGTGAATACACACCAAACAGAGAGCTGAGATCCCTCAGATCAGATAAATGAGATCTCCCCCGGGTTAATTCCAAACAGGGAAAATACTCCTTTAGTTCCCCTGCGGCCCACAGATGGAACCAACTTCCAGAGGAGATCAAGGGTCCCAACACTTTAGTCACGTTTAAATCCAGGCTACACACCTGTTTAGTTGAGCTTTTGTCGACTGAGCACCAACGTCTAAACAACTATTTTACTTCACTATCTTAATCTTTGTCTCACAGTTTTTAGTCAATATGCTTTCATTTGACTTCTTTAATGCTTGATTTTATTAATTTTAAATTTCTTTTTTTATTCCTTGTTTCCAATTTAAAGCACTTTGAATTACACTGTGAGTGAAATGTGCTATATAAATAAACTTGTCTTGCCTAACTACCAATTGCTGCAGAATGAATCACGTTAAGAAGGAGTTCATGAACGAGTCGCAAAATGAATTATTTAGGAGTCATTGAAAAAGCTGGTTGAAATTAATGTATAATATAAAAAAATAAAAGTGTTCTTTGACCTTGCATTGATGTCATCTTGTTGTTTGAGACAAAACACAATATTTACCATTTCAGAACCACAATACTTCCTCTTTTAAAGACTTTAGTGTGTTGGTTTTATGTTTTTTTTAATGGATATACGGGGTGGGGTGCAGGTGATTCATGATTTTAAGATACCTTTTCTTTGTGTTATTGAAGATGAAAATACTACTCATATATTTTAAAGCTTGAGAATTGATAACCCTTCATCTGAGAGATGTTCTGCAACTGATGACCAAACGAGTCTGAGCGTGTACGCCATATTCTTTTTCACTTCTGTCTGCATAATCTCAACGCTGAGTGTGAAGTTCAGATCTGAAAAGAGCCCAAGTATCAGCACAACCGTTGTGACGAATAAGAATATCGCTAAAGATTTTTTTGCAGAGTGTGCAATGTGGACCCCGCAACACAGGAGGAGACGGAGACAGACACCAAGAGGTTACTCTGCTGGTTTTGTCTGTTTTGAAAAAGCCAGCAATATCACTTTGCCACATTAGCAATGTTTTGTTAGGCCTTTGAGAATGTTTGCGAAGGCCTTTAGCTTAATAATCCTCCCAGCTGTTTGGACAACAATGAAGGTCAATATGAGCGACAGAAGCATAAAGGCAAGAAATAAAGGAGACGCTGGTCATCATCAGGCGGATTAACCCTGTCTGGGGAGTTCAAAAGTGAGAGGTCAACATCCTTACAACTCTCCTCGCAATGCTTTCTGGGAAACTGAAATGGAACCGCTTGGTTTTTATCAGTAGAATTGGTTTTAACACTTTTAAAGTGGAATTATCTCCTCAGCTTGAATTCATACCGAAGCCGTGAGCAGCATCTTTGACCTTTAGGTGGTTGAGAAATATTTATAGCAATGCTTCAGCATGCCACTTGCATTTCGCTCGCCTCGTTTCAGGATTTGAGGTGGTGTGGGGCTTGAGGGTGATGCTCTTCACGCAGGCCCGTGGTGAGAGCGAATGAAGAGAAAGGCATCTTATCTCTGTTTATAGAAGTATACGTGCTTTGTGTCACTGTGGTGCTGATGACAACTTCAAGTATCTCAGTCACAGTTTCTCCTGAGCGCTTCCTGTTCCCTAGCTTGGAAAATTTGTGAAGCATAACTAGCAGACTTTGAGTCTTTGTATGATCACATTTAGGCCATATCCACATGCACCCGGCTATTTTTTTAAACTGAGTTTTTTTTTACCAGATTTACAAAAAAAACTGTGTCCACATGAAATTTGGTAAAACGACCTGAAATGCTGCAAAGAGTCTGTCTACCCAGTAGAGGGCAGCAGACTCTTCATACGTTGAGGTTAAATCAACCAATCAGAAGCTTCTTTCAGCTCTGAGCTGAGGCTTTTCAGACTTCAGCGCTTCTTTTTAATGAGAAATACAACTCACAGAAAGATAAGAATAACATCTTTTATAAACGAAAACTCTCTAAACTTTCTCATTTATCTGAGGCTCAATCGGTTCCTGTTCAAAACTGTTTGTACGAGTGAGTGTATCTGTAGAAATAACACAAAAAAAAATTGTCGTGGTTTGATGTGTCTTTTATGTGATTAAACATGTTATAAAATATGTTGTGTGTGTGTGTGTGTGGTCCTGTACATCTCAGAAGATATAATTTAACACAGAGAGCAAGATAGCAAACCCTTCTTCCATTCTCATTAACCATCTGGACCTCTGAGCAAATGCTGTTGCCTCATTTAAAAAGCTCATATAACTCCTCCCAACTCCAGCTGAACCAGAAATTGTGCAGTTATCGTGTCCATAAGGAAAGGAATCAGTGTGCTGTTTGGCCAGCGTTGGACAGGGCCTTAAACTCAGAACCGCTGGTATTAGTGACAGCAGAAGCCACTTAAGCTCTTTGAAATATCCACCCATCCATCCATTATCTTGTCGGCTTTCTTCCCATTTCGGGGTTGCCACAGCGGAATGAACCAACAACTCATCTGGCATATGTTTTTTTAATGCGGCGGATGCCCTTTCAGCCGCAACTAATTGCTGGG
Source organism: Danionella dracula (assembly GCA_900490495.1). Taxonomy (NCBI): domain Eukaryota; kingdom Metazoa; phylum Chordata; class Actinopteri; order Cypriniformes; family Danionidae; genus Danionella; species Danionella dracula. The sequence goes on from UELW01000647.1 coordinate 49,230, forward strand.
AAACATCCACACACACTCATTCACACTCAAACACTATGGACAATCGATTTTACCCAATTCACTTATACGGCATGTCTTTGAACTTGTGGGGGAAACCGGAGCACCCGGATTAAACCCACACGATCACAGGGAGAACATGCAAACTCCACACAAAAAAAGCCAACCGATCCAGCCGAGGTTCGAACCAGCGACCTTCTTGCGGTGAGACGACGGTGCTACCCACTGCGCCACTGTTCAGCCTCGCCTTCTTTCTTAGATTAAACTGTTTTTGAGTCATAGCGATCTGGAGAAAGCAATTCATGCATTTATTAGTTCACACTAAGACTTGTTATGCCCTCTATGCGGGATTACATTTACATTTATGCATTTAGCATTTATGCATTACATTTTGTCCAAAGCGACTTACAGAAGGAGAGAAACAATCTGCAATTTGTTACACAGTCAAAGTCTAAAGTTGCATCAACTGATCAATAAACCACAGCAATAAAAACATCAAATACATCAAAACACTTTACACCATCTACATCTAGTACAGAATGCAACAAGCTGAACATCTAGTAACTGTGTGGCCCCTATCCAAACTACGCCAAGGCCCTAGAAACGGCCCTCAGCCCTCATTCAGCACACGTTTCCAAATGAGACCTCTGAACATCTCAGTAACCAAACAAGAAACAACCAATCCTTTAAATGACTCTATTAAACAGTGTTTTCATTAATAACGGTTTCTAATCTTCGTGGGGGTTAAAACCCGGAGGCTTTTAGATCACAGCAGAGTCTCTCACTGAGCTCTGAGCCGGTGAGGGAATGCCTTGAACATGGTCCAGGAGGAGCTCAGACACGCACTCTTGTGCGCGATGCTCCAGGAACACAATTTCATCAAATTCTCTTGAGAAATATCAATTTAAAAGTCTAACGCACACACTCTTATATGCTATATAAACAATTTAGACGTTTTTAGGTGTATTTGTTTGGAGACTAAAACACTTGTATACAGCGATAACGATCTCAGTGATCTGAACAATGCCCCACAGCTAGCGCCATCACATGCTAGTTCTCTTTCATTGCTTTTCAACATCTGAGGGAGCATCATGCGCCAGCTCTCAAATAGAAACCAAGACTCATGAAATAGATTTTTGTTGTTGGATTGATAGAGTGCTGTTTATTGAGCTGAAACGATCTTGTGTGTTGGTGAAAACTCTGAGACTCTCTTGATTGAATATATTCACGTTATTCATTCATAACCTGAAAAGACTTCCTCTATTGGTTTATGTCTTAACTTTACTAGCGTCCTATTCTGAAAAAAATGCTGAAAAAAGCTTATGAAACTTCAACAAATGATACGTTTTAAAGCAATATACAATTGCAATTAATGTTCATATCTTCTAAAAAACACACATGATATTTAAAAAAAAAAGAATTAAATGTAGTCCTGATTTTTTCCATAATTGGCCTAAATGGCTAAATTGGCCATCATTCAACAAAATCCGTCATTTTTCAGGGTTGAGCTCAAAATAAACAGATTTTTGTCCTTTTAAATAAAAAAAGGACAGTTTTTTCCTGAAAGTTTTCCGGAAAGCACCTGTAAGGAACTGAACAATACCATTAAGTGATCCTGCTTGAGACGGCCTGGCCATTTGCTTTGAGCACCAGGAACCAACAGAGATGGCCACCCTTTTCAGATGTATATTATGCAGAGGGCACAGATTGAGCTGAGATGCCGTTCACATGATTATGTAAACTAAGAAGACGAGCTGTTCTTTAGTAACAGAACCGAGAGTGATCACAGAGCCTGACTCGAACATTAATGACAATATGTCTAGCCAAGAGACTGGGTCGGGGTGCCGAGTGATCAACGCCTCACTGTGTATTAAATCTACATATGAGTTGGTTTCATTGCTTTGCACCATTTAGTCTCTCACCATTCTCTCAGTGAACCAATCACACACACAAGCAACTTTTAAATTAAAGGGTTTTCACAGAAGGACAGCCTTCCAAAGTCAAAGAACCAATCAGTGTAAATTATGTAATTTGATATCGATATCTCGGGTATTTAAAGGGACTTTTCCCGAAGCTCGAGGAGTCTCTGCAATCAGAGCTCCCGCACCAGGTCATGTGGTGCGCAGTCTCTCTCTCTCGATGATCAGGTAAATAATGATTAAGTTTTCTCCTTGTTATTTGGTCTGTCAGAATGCATTTGGTTGGAACTTTAAACTGTACTGAACTGAATGTATTTGATGATTGCATTTTAACTGGAGTTGGATTTGTTTATGATTTGCCTGGTTAATAAATTGACATAATCGTTTGTTTTGAAGTTTGTCCAGAAATCATTATTTATCATTACTTCTGATGTATCGTTTCTGTTACCTGGAGTGACATCGCACAGATAGTTGTATTGTTCATTGTTTGTATCCGGATGCAGCTAAGCGACTGCATATTTGTGAATCCCTTGAACGATTATAATACACTTCTGAGACGGCTCTTGATCGTCGAAGGCTTATGAAAAATTGAGACCTTTGGAAAGCGAGAGAATTCAGAACCTTAAAATATGAACAAATAACGATAAGAGGCAAACTTTAAGGATCATTATGTCCTCCTAAAGTAATATAATTTACCGAAGAAACTAATATAACGAGAGAAGGAGAAAATAACATGACCATAATTTAATCATTTTAATGGAGTCAGATTTAAAGGTTTTATTGGTTTTATCCAAATTTTAAACATCATTACGCAGTTAGCGCGTTCGTTTTGTGTATTTCTTTGTTCTCGCCCTGTTCATCCAGCAGAGAGTAGCAGCACGCAAAACCACCTTCCCGCCACCTTTGATTCCGTCTTTGGGCAAAGGAATGGCGCCTTACACACCTCTTTAAGGTTGTATAGACTCAGAATTACCTCTCACATTTAGATTAAACAACGTCTTAATTTTTTCAACTTATTTACTCTTGAATCTAAAAGATGGATTAACTTCGATGTGGATTTAAAAGCTTTAATTTTACTGTCTAAACTACAATAGATGAAACCATAAAACCAATTTAAGGTAGATTTTGTTTTAGGTTTGTTGTGTTCCAGAAAAACAATAGGTTACTTGCGTAACCCCGGTTCTCTGATAGCATTAAGTGAGGTGTCTCACTATGGGATACGCCCCTTCCGAGCATTCCTCAGAAGCACTATTTCATTACGCCAACCCGTATTGGCTGGCAGACAATCACCCTCTATAAAATAGGGGACACTGCGTCATGACGACATTCAAAACAAGCACACCTCTTCCTCGCTTCACATGCAAGGAGGGTGTTCTGGTGAGACACCTCACTTAATGCTATCAGAGAACCGGGGTTACGCAAGTAACCTATTGTTCTCTTTCAAGCATACGTTTCGGTGTCTCACTATGGGATATAGACGACTCCCGTATTGCCCAGATAGCCTGTTTCAAAGTCTTCTGCCAACCATCTAATCCCTGGATCCTGCAGTCAAAACCGCGTGAGCCAAGTTTTGAGCTGTAACATCCAGTTTATAAAACCGTGTGAAGGTATGCGGAGAAGACCAGCTAGCCGCATCACACACCTCTTGAAAACTGATTCCCTTGAAAACAGCCCAAGATGTTGACATTCCCCTTGTCGAGTGAGCGCGTAATCCAGCCGGGGGGTTTAGACCCTTACTGGAGTATGACAAGGAAATCGCCTCCACTATCCAGTGAGATAGGCGTTGTTTTGTGATCGGCTTTCCAGTGTAGGGTTTAGCCCATGACACAAACAGCTGATCGCTTTCCCTAAAAGCTTTCGTCCTTTCTGTGTAAAAGCGCAGCGCGCGCACAGGACATAACGTGTTTAACCTTTGCTCCTCTGCCGAGGCAAAGGGAGGTGGGTGAAATGCCCTTAGTTCCAAATTAATAACGGAACCAATATTTTTTGGCAAAAAGGCGGGATTAGGCTTTAGGAGCACTCCCGCATCTCCAGCCAAAAATTGCATACATGAAGAGTGTACAGAAAATGCATGAATCTCACCCACACGCTTTGCTGATGACAAAGCAATCAACAGTGCCGTTTTTAACGACAGTGTCTTAAGATCTGCTCTGTCTAGTGGTTCAAATGGTGGCATAGAAAGGCTGTCAAGGACCAGTACCAAATCCCATGAGGGAGAGATGGTAGAATGGTAAAACTGGTAGAGCGCGTCGCGCGCCTTTCATGAACCTGCGCACTAAAGGGTGCTGCCCCACCGTTTTGCTGTCAAAACCTATGTGGCAAGCTGAAATAGCAGCCAGATAAACCTTGATTGTTGAAAACGCCTTTCTTTGCTCTATCAGCTCCTGGAGAAATGAAAGAATTGCTACCAGTGAACACTGGAAAGAAATTTCCTGTCTGTTCATGCACCACCGTTCGAAAACACTCCATTTACATTCGTAAAGAGATCTTGTGGACGTGGCTCTGGCATTTTGTGTCGTTTTGATGACACTAACGGGCAAATCAGCCGAGGTTAGATTAATCCACTTATTGGCCATGCCCATTGGGCCAGGCGCTCCGGGTGAGGGTGGTAAATTTCCCCCTCTGCCTGTGACAGCAGGTTTCTGCGTAACGGGAGCGGCCATGGCTCCTTGTAGAGCATAAGTATGATCTCCGCTAACAAGTGTTTGCCTGGCCATCGTGGAGCTATCAGTATGAGTCTCAGTCCTTCTTCCCTCACTCTGAGAAGTGTTGGGGAAATCAGCGCGATCGGAGGAAACGTGTAAAGGAGAGTGCGGGGCCACTTGTGTGCCAGCGCATCTATCCCCAGTGGCATGCTCGAATCTTTCAGAGAGAAATATAGAGGGCATTGAGCATTTTCCTTGGAAGCGAAAAGGTCCACAGTTGTACTGCCATACATGCTCCAGATTTGTTCGGCCACTTCCCTGTTCAGTTTCCATTCGCTGTACAGTGGATTCCCTCTGGACAGCAGATCCGCACCCCGGTTTAATATACCCGGAACGTGCGTTGCTCTCAGGGATGAGAGATTTGCACTGCTCCATAAAATCAGTTTGTGTGCCAGCATGTGCAAACGGGGTGATCTGAGTCCCCCTTGGCGGTTTATATATGCCACAACAGTGGTATTGTCTGTTCTCACAAGAACATGTTGTCCTTTCAGAAAGAGGAGAAAATGCTTTAGCGTCAGGAAAACCGCTAGCATTTCCAAATAGTTTATATGAAGATTGGTCAGCTGATGACCCCATCTTCCGTTCACAGTCATGCCCTCGTGAGTCCCCCCCACCCGTACAACGACGCGTCTGTCGTTATAACTTTTCTGGCCTGAATGATACCCATGGGTACCCCGCCGGTCAGAAAGGATGGGTGTCTCCAATGGTGTAGAGACATCATAGCTTCTGATGTCACATTCACTTTCCTTCGTGAGTGTCTCGATGGGTCCAGCCTTAAAGAGGCTACCCAGCGTTGGAAGTCCCTCATGAACAGTCTTCCAAGAGGGATGAAAATCAGGGCCGAGGCCATTAGACCTAAGAGCCTGAGGCATGTGTGATAGGTTATTGTGCTTTTCCTTCGAAATGCAGCTAGGCACTGAATGAACTTGTTCACTCTCCCCTCTGAGAGACGTGCCGTGAATGCCACGGAGTTCAGTGACAGCCCCAGATAAACAATGGACTGCCTGGGAATTAACACACTTTTTTCTGTGTTCAAGTTGAGTCCCAGTTTTTGTAGGTGTTCCAGGAGAGATGCTGTGTGCTCTCTTGCTTTGTGTTCTGACTGAGCTGTGATTAGCCAGTCGTCTATGTATGTAACGAGACGGATACCCCTCTCTCTGAGAGGAGTCAGAGCCGCTTCTGTACACTTCACAAACACTCTTGGGCTGAGAGACAGACCGAACGGGAGGACTAGGTACTTGTATGCCACGCCTTGGAAATAAAAGCTCAGATATTTCCTGTGGTGTGGATATATTTTTATGTGAAAATATGCATCCTTCAGATCGTTTGATGTAAACCAATCGCCTGGACGCACTAGTTTCAGCAGGGTGCATTCTGAATTTGAATCTTTTCAGATATTTGTGCAGTGCCCGTAGGTCTAATATGGGGCGGAGAGCTCGAGTACCCTTTTTTGGAACAAGAAAGTATCTCGAGTAAAACCCGCTGTTTCTCTCCTCGGGTGGAATAACCCTTATCGCCCCCTTGTTCAACAGCAAGGTGATTTCCTCCTGGAGAACGTGAACTAATTCTCCCCGTACACAAGAGGGAATTATCCCTCTGAATTGGGGTGGGGATGTTGCAAACTGCAGCCTGTAACCCAGCTGAATAGTTCTCAGCACCCATCGGGACCGTATACACGCGCGCCAATAACTCTCTTTTAATGTTATGGCGCACTCTTGTGGTTGCCCTAGGGACCCATTTATCTTTGACCGAGCGCATGCGCGATGGCCCAGTGCGTCGATGGGTTGAGTGTGAGTCGCTATCTCTGATGGAGCGAAAACTCGCTGAGATAGCGTGATTGTGTGTTCTGTGATGTTTTGCAACATTTGAGGACACAGTGAAAACTTTATTGAGTTTTGTGTGTAACAGGTGCTTGTGACATATGTGGTTGGAAACACATCTTCGCCATCTCACCACCCTCCCCGAACTCGGCGTCCTTGAACGCTTCTCACAGAACACGGGAGAACGTATGAACTGGGCCTCATTAGAACGAATGGGCACTTCTTCAGTTGAACGTCCGGGCCTGTCTTCAGCTGGAACATGAACTGCTGAAGGTCGCAGGCATGCGAACGAGGGAGAAAATGGTGTTGCGCCCTAGGGGAGATCCCCTCAAACCGCCTTATTCTTCCTCCTCTGTGCCTGAGAGGGACGAGGAGCTGGCTGGTCCTGCTGCGCTGTGTTCGGCGAGGACGAGTAACTCTTCCTCGGCCAGGCAGCCTTTTGTTCGGGAGCTGCGCTCTGACTCGCTGCATTCGTGACCAGTCTCGGCCGTTTCGGAATGCGGCAGCTTGGTGGTGGTCGAGCTGCGGCTTGTGCGAACGTTTGACGGGGGTGCTGAGGAGGCATATGATGTGGCCTTCTGGGCAGAGAGAGCTGCAGGGCCTCATCGTCTCTCTTTTTCTCCTCGCACCGCTTCTGCATCCGCGTCAGAGCCGAGCCAAATATTCCCTCGGCGATGACCGGTGCGTCTAAAATGGCTTCCTTCTCTCTATCAGAGATATTAGCAAGGTTAAGCCATCGTCCCCTCTCCTGTAAGACCAGGGTAGCCATAGCCTTTCCGGCTGCTTGAATTGCACATCTCTGGAGGCGAAGCGAGAGATCAGTGACAACACAGATTTCCTCCCACTGTGTCTGGCCTGGTGTGGCAGACATCTCGTCCTGCAGCTCCGCTTGGTATGCGGTCAGCAAAGAGTTCGCGTTCATGGCTCTGACGGAGAGTGCAACTGCCTTATAGACACGATCGGCCATATTTGACTGAAAACGATCTGCTTTTGATGGCAGTGTGGGGTTCTCAGCCGCGGTGCGCTTTGGGTGCAAGTGCGCGGTGATGAGCGGTTCGATGGGAGGCATGCGGAGTAGACCAGTCTTCTCCATGCCTTCGACATCTAGCGCTGACCCTCCTTGAACAGGCGTTTTGTTCGTGAACGGCTTGTTCTTCCACGAGACAGACAATTCTTCCAAGAGCTCAGGGAAAGCTGGAAGTAGCTGTCTCGCTGCCCGTTTTGCTCTCGGCAGCGTCTTACCCTCGTAACGAGACTCTGCAGTCTCTGCAATCACGGTCGGCCGCGGAATATTAAGCTTCTCTGCAGCGCGTTTGCACACGTCCTGCAGATCCACACTGAGAACCAGAGAGGATGGTGCCCTGTCCGTTTCTTCCGCGGGTCCCGCCGCTGCGAGGGGATGAGCCACTTGAGCGGAGGGTATGAAGAGCGACGAATCGACATCTTCCTCCTCCTCGGAGATGAGATAGTCGAATTGTCCCTCTTCTTCGTCGTAGTCTAGCTGACACTCGTCTTCCTCATCTGTGCTCAGCGCACAGGGAAGAGGGTCGCAGACATCCAGCTGTTAGCCCCATGACCGCGTTGCCGTGGCGGGCATTTCCGCTGTTTTTGCATGAGCTGGGGTGGCTGACAGGAGGGGGTCTCGGCCTGTCGTGCTAGCTTGGCGCGCTAGCCTTCGACGGAGGCTCTTCATCGTGTATCGGGCGCAATGCTCGCAGGCGCCTGGATTCTCTATCGCTGCCTGGGCATGTTTCAGCCCGAGACATGCGAGGCAGACCTGGTGTGTGTCTTTAATCGAGATCCTGTTCCCGCACGAGCCCAGACGGTACGCTTCGCCCTCGCAAGCCAGTATATTCTGCATTGCTGCAGCCATAGTTGAAATACTGTTGCTCGAAAGCATCTGTGAAGCTGTTATTTGATTGAGAAACGGTGTGGTCGCCGAACTCTGTTCGAGACAGTACTGAAGGTAGCTTACAAATAGCGTGGTGGCTAATTGCTTCGCTGGAACGGGTAAGGCTTCTGGTGTGAAGCGAGAAGAGGTTTTTGAATGTCGTCATGACGCAGTGTCCCCTATTTTATAGAGGGTGAGGGAGCACCTCCCATGACAAAGCATCATGTCTGCCAGCCAATATGGGCTGGCATAATGAAATAGTGCTTCTGAGGAATACGCGGAAGGGGCGTATCCCATAGTGAGACACCGAAACGTATGCTTGAAAGAGAAGTTTAATAAGTTCGGATCGTTTCTTTTTTCTATGTAAAATATTATAATGTCTTATATTTCTGATGTTCAAAATTATTCTTAAAAAAATCAAGTAAGATGGCTGCTGGCACGACTTTGGTCACCCTCTTGTGCAGTAGAAGCCCTCGTCTGTAAGTGTTTATCCTTCCCACTAGAGGCAGTAGGGCACCTTGTAAATGCTTCCTAAATTAGAGAGTAAGAAAGCTGATACTGGTAGTGTCAGATTTTGCAACCCTGTGAGCTTTACCTACCGCATGTAGACACAAACGTTTCATTTCATCCCCATTATTATTTTTTCACACAATTATTCTTAGTATCGTACAATATAATAAGTGTTTTAAGCGTTTATTTTATTTATTAAACGACATTTGCTTAATCAAACTAATATTAATAACATTAACCACACTAACAGCTATGTTATAAAACCAAGTTACAACTTTTATTTTGAAAATTTATTTATTAGAGCATACAATACAAGCACGTCCAATTTAAATGAGAGTGTGGGATTAGTCAGCAATTTTATGGTAAACATTTACTATTGCAAATGATCAAATTAGTCAGTTTACTGGTTAGCTGCTAAATAAACAAAACCTAGAAATTTGAGCTGGCCTTAAAAAGAAGTGTTTGCTTCCATTTTTGAGTTTTCTCTCTTTTAATCAAATTCATTAGCTCCGCTAATAACAATATTTTAGCTTAAAATGTATGTGTACTTGTAGGTTATTTACATGTTAACCTTATCAATAAAATACCTGACAATTACTATCAGCATCTGCACTCTAATCCCACAAATCAAAGGTGAACACATCAAACATCAAAAGAACCCGAAGAACCCGAAGTCTGAACTTTCTGCAGCTGAAAATAACCACGAGGAGACCAAAAGCTGGAGTCCGATCTCCATTGTTTCTCAATACAATCTGACTTTCCTTCCTGATGATGTGATATTCCTCCAACTAAAATAGAGAGGCCGTCAGGAATTGTGTGAGGAGGAGTGGAAGGAGGTGCAGAAGGAAAGGGAGGGAAAGAAGGCTGGGATTTCTCAGCGTGCCCTTGGAAAAATGAGGACACTACAGATTGTACATGGACGCGCATGAAGTCTGGTCGCCTCATTACAACGACTCAAGAGGACACGGATCTGCTTTGCTTCATTGATTCAAGCTTTACCATTGAGGAAGGTGCTTTTTGCTCCATCATAACATATTTTTATCGCTCGAGAGTTCGCTTTTGGTTCTTTTAAGGCAGAAGAGGTGTGAACATACCTGCTCGGGATCTTCAGACTTGATGGTCCTCATCCGAGACTCTCAGTCTCACGCATTAACCACTGAGAAATCTCATAGAATCCAGTTCACGGGAAGGTCCATGATCTTGTGACTAAGTTCACCAGAGCTTTGAAACACTGCTCCCCAGTTCTAAACACAGACGAGACACAAAAGGTTTCGGGAGAAGAGACTTAGCAAACAGAGTCTGAAGGATCCTCTCTTAGCGGCAGCATCTTTGTTCATCAAACACACACCTGCTGCTGCTGAAGGTATTGAAGCCTGCACTCATGTTAACACGAGTCACAACTAAATAAATACGTCCTTCATAAGTTTAGAAAAGAAACTATTTGGAAGTCAAATCTGTTCATGGAGGACTGACTGGTTTCAACCCAAACATTTAGCTTCTGCTTACTTTTATTATTCTACATTTAGTTGTTCTTTTTTGTTTGCTTTATTCTGTTAAATTACACTTGACATTTTTTTTTTTACTTTTTAGACTTTTTATTAAAAATACAATTTTGGATAGCTTTTTGTGTAAACATTTACACTGTACTCATTTTTAAGATTTTAAATAGACGAAAGGTTTTTCGGATTATATTTAATGGCTTCTTTTACTTCGACATGGGTATATAGCGCTCTTAAAACGTTTAAAAAGATTTTTAAATGTAAAGAATTTGTGTGTGAATAAAGTGAGGTTTATCTTTGTGATGAAAAAGGAAATATGGACAAAACATCTTCATCGTGAATACACGTAAACCAAATAAACATCTTTCAAAATAGATAATAACATGAAAAACAAGATAGAAAACACTTTTAAAAAACAAAAAATAGATATCCATTACTTAGAATGTGTATTATAAATATTGTTTAATAACAAATTGTCCGAAAATAACACTTGATGTGATAAATCTGATTTGATAAAAAATAAATATATGTACAATAATTCATTATTCATTTATTGTATTATTTATTATTGTAAAGCTACTGTATGTAACAAATAACATTGAATAAGTATGATTCATTTGATCAAATTTCCACTGTAACAATTGAAAGATTATATGAGTGTGTAAGATATACAGTAATAATGCTAACTTTGTTACACAAATAATTTTAGTACTTTTAATTATATTTAAATATTTTGTTCAATCAATCACTGGAATGAAAATGAAAATATAAAAAACACACATAAACAACTTAACATTTTAAGTTAACATAACACTGTTAAAAAAACAACCTAAAAATGAACAAGCAAAATGTCATTATAATCGGTTAAAGTCTTATTATTTTTGAGTGTCTGATTTTGCTGATTTTCATATCTAATATTGTCTTTATTTATGTTTTGAACAAATGTTTTATTTTTGTGATAAAGGGTAAAACATGATTGGAACTTCTTTGATTTTTTTATATATTTGTAACACATTTTTTATGTGGATAAACAAATAAACTAAAATTATTTGTTTGCATTTTTCCCTGCCAACTGTGGTGAAACTGAAAAAAAAATATTAAAATATGAATCGCTAATGCTACAACTGAATGTTAAAAACAAAAATGATCCTCAAGTGTTTTTAACCTTAAAACATCTTTTTTGACTAAATTTGAATCTTACAAAATGTCCCCGTCCTGTGAAACATTCCTCTGTATATAGAGTAGCGCATTTTAAAATATAGATTGGCACCATGGAGGTTCCTGTGCTATAATGATCGTTTTAATCCTAACGTGAAGCAAAGCATTGATAGCTTTGATTTTTTTTAAATATGAGCAAATTATAGAGGTCTTCTGAAAAATATGATTTCATATTTTATATGTTCTTACCTTATTAACACTGACACCAAAATAGAACTTAAAACAATGGGAAGTGGCTTTCTGCCATTACTCAACGTCTAAGAATGCAATTTAGAAGTTAAAGAAGCTAAAAATCTAATTTTCGTATCTGATATTGTCATTTTTTATGTTTTAATAAAACATTTTCTTTTTGTGATGTAAAAGGCAACACATATTCGAAACGTCTTTGTTTTGTGAATATATTTGTGAAACTGTTTTTAATGTAGATAACCAAAGAAACTAATACAATTTGCTTTTGTGGCCTGTACAAACTGTGATGACAGAGATATTATAATCATAAACGCTGCATTGTGATGTTGTTGTTTTACATTTAAAAAACAAAAATTATACTTTGTTTTCAACGTTAAAAAAGTTCTTGTCCCCATCCTGTCAAACGTTCCTCTGTATATACAGTAGCGCATTAAAAATATAGATTCAAACCAATTCCTTTGTTATAATGATCATTTAAATCCTAATGCGAACTCAAGCATTGATAGCTTTGATTTAAAAAGCACGCAAAATATAGGAAGTCTAAAAAATATGATTTAATATTTTATATGTTCTGACCTTATAAACGCTCACACAAAAATGGAACGCAACCGAACACTTAAAACAATAGTGTGGCTTTCTGTCATCACTCAACGTCTAAGAATACAATCTGAAACTCAATCGGTGCTGACTGCTCTAATTCAAGGATTGCTGACTGGCTGATTGTCACTTTTAGGCCTCGTAATTAAATTAAGCTGCTGAGAACTAATAGCAAAAGCCTGATGAATAAAGGTTTACGATGGCTCCCAAGAGAGCAGCTCTGAACACACACAGAAGGATCGGATGGCAAACCTCTGTCTCCAAAGCTCGTTCATGGTGGAGCTTCTGCTGTTCTTAGATTGCAAATGCCGTCGAGTTATTTCAGTCCCGCTGTCTGTGGCATCGCGCTCTTGGTCAGTCGACTGGCTTCCACGCAGACGCAAAGTTTGTGAGAAACCTGTGCAAAACACTCAATTAGCTTCATCGATTCTTCACTAGAATCTGCTTTCCAAACGTTGGTACTTCCAAAGCTTTATTAAAAACAACATATTCTACTGGTCAAATTTTTCAGTTCAGACCCACAGCTAATAACTGGTTTATTTCTAATTTGGGAGTAAAAAGCAAACAAACAAAAAAATTACTTGAAATCAATGCTTGAAATTTATATAAATTGTGATATATTTTAGCCGTAAATGATTTTTCAAGCAGGTTAGTCGTAGGCATTGTTGCCAGAGCGCGAACCCAAACACACACACACCGACGACAAACAGAGACCGGAAGAGCCTGGTTCTCCTCTCACTGCCTGGTTGTTCTCTGGACCCCCCACACCTCTAGATGCCCCTGCTGAAAGTCCTTCCTACATTGTTCTGCTTTCCTGAAGTAAACAAGTGCAGAGAAGGGAGTGGGTCTGAGCAAGTTCCTCCATACTCACTCACACACACACAGAGCATTGGCTGGACTTTACCGGTTGGAGGAATTAAAAGGTAATGAATCCCCAACGTGCTGCTGTTTGAATGAATAAATAAACTAAGTAAACTTATTCATCAACCATATAAACACATCAACTTAAAACAGTTTGTTTTGCACGTTTAAGTTTCAGTGAGGTAACAAAAGCCAATGCTATACCGATGGAGAACACTGCGACATCATCCAATATTGAGAGAATTTGTGAGAATAATTGGAATCATTCCAGTCAGCGAGTGGAGTATGTAAGCTTAGTATGTTTACAGAGAGCCATGTCTGTCCGTCACACCCTCCACATCATCTCATAATATGTTTTTAAGTTTGAGGTAAACAAGAGCTCTGTTTAGCCCAAGGAGTTTCCTTTTAGTTATCATTTTTCCAGGTGTTTGAACAGACATGTGTCTTTTTACTGTGCGCAAACCCCCCTAAATGATAAAAAGACTTCCCATTTTTTTCTTATATCAGAAGAAATCCTTTGAAATTCTTGGTGATGGTGTTTCCAAAGATACTTCACCATTCTGATCTTAAATCATAATCATGACATCTCTCAAAATATCCCATAATCACCCTGAAGAATCATTTTAACTTGGCAAAAATGGGCATCAGATTTCCACTTGAACATTGCTTAAGCAGGCCTAAACGCGCATGGAGAAGAGCCCTCACTTCGAGACACAAGCAGAGTGGAATGATTGGAGATGGGTCCGACCAGACCCAAACGAGCTCTTGACTAGACCCAGACAAAATTTGAGACCACAGATTTCTGCAGATAAGATACTAATGTGGCTCAGGGGCTGAAATCAGAAGAGTTTGAGCTTTGATAAGCTTGAACACTTTTGAATTACCAAAACTGAATTACTTCTCTATTTTTGTTCTTCCACCCACTTAAAATTTTTCCACAGAATTTCACAGAATTTACCAAATATTTTTAGGCAAGGTAAGTTGATTTGTATAGCACATTTCGTACATAGGGTAATTCAAAGTGCTTGCAGCAATCACTAAAAATATATAAGGGACATCAGCCAAAAAAAGGTAAACTACTTTCTTGCAGTTTACTACTGAAGGAAGATGAGTAAATGAACAGTAGACAAAATATAATGTAAAACAAATATGAGGAGCAGAGAATATAAGAAAAAAACATGGATTAGACTCCAAGTCTGTTGATGCGAAAGCAGATTCCACGGAACAAAAGTTGGCAAGCGGTGAGTGTTGGGAAATGTAGTCTTTTAAGAGAATTCAAGATGGCTGCTATTGGATAATCACCATTGACTGAATATGACATGGATGTACCATGCGCTTCGTATGAAAGGTAAAGGAGGCTCAGAATGGACGTAGCCAGCCATCGCCTTCATGTATGTGTGGTCAACAAATGTGTCCAGAGAGTAGTTTTAACATGGGAGAGAATGACCTGCTCATGTCTGCTTCCAGTTGTCAGTCAAAAATGACAGTTCAGTTATTTCCTATTATGCCTCGAGAGAGAAAGCAGGTTGCTGCTTTATAATCACTCAATGAGACCGCTAGAAGTCCAGTGATGCTGCTCGCTGATGATTTGAATCAGGTGAGACAATCTCACTCGGTGATACCTGTGGAACATCTGCAGATTCCATCGCCTCTGCTAGTGACTAAACGTAAAAACTAACCCTGCAGTACACTTAGGTATATTTTTCTTTCTTTCTAATAGCTACTGCAGACTACATACAGCTGATATTATCAATAAGGTCCCATTTTCAGTATTTTTGAGTGAGACAAGACTGAAACCCATTATATTAGTCAAGATTAACATTTTCCAGCAACAGAGCAACACTACAGAGGACAGAAGCAAGCAAGGGGCTTCTGGGTGATCAAAATCCACAAAGAACCGGGTTAGCAATCTCATGAAAGGGAGAGGCTGTGCAGGCCAGACCAAAGGATGTCATAAAAAAGACATGATCACAATATTTTTAGCAAATCAGAAATTGGCATCTGATGTTCCCTTTAAAGATACCGTAGGTCAATTATGTCAAAGTCCAGACCAGATCTAGCCCTTGCATGAACAAACACTACATTTCCCACGATTCAACAGTAGCCTGAGAACTCAAGAATACAAGCGATTTGATGTTTTTTACTTGCTATTTGAAAGCAGTGATGGGAAGGATGATAGATTATTCTCAATGTATAATGCGTGGAATTTAATTTACGCATTTATCTTGACGTTAAGGAACATATTTCGTTTTTGAAAAAAATTGTAGGACATTTCTTGTAGCATTGCTAAGCTTGTAGCTCTTTTTGCCCATTGAAATTTGACATCTCTGCCCTAGGAAACATCTTGTACATGTTCTTAATTACTAAGTAATTACACTATGAACCATCGAGAAGATAGCAGTGAGACACAAATTGAAGTTAAAATAATTCATATCTGCAGTAAAAATTGTGTCTGTGCTTGCAGTTTTATGTAAATGCCTTCTCACGTAGTGACTTCAGTGGATTGCACCTCTGTGTCCTCGGAGACCTGAACCGGAGCGGTTTCCTTTCAATTCTCTTGTAAGAAGGAAATGATCCTCTTCAGGATTGTTTCCTTCCATCGGAGGAGACCGAGACACACACACACACATACACACGCACACACACACACACACACACGCATGCACACACACACAGACAGGCGACAGCACTTTCAATGCTCCAGTTGACGCCAGAGAAGAAGCTTTGCCAGCCATTCGATCAGCACCTTTTCATCCACACAGGAAACAGGAAATAATTAGCAGCAGTCTAAATACACAACAATGAATTGGAACAGGGTAGCAAACAATGGTACATAGAAAACTAGTTTGTTTATAAAAATACTGCTGTAAAGACAGAGTAAGATCCTTTAACCCTATGCATCTGAAACACCAGAGACTGACGAGTACAGCGCACTCTCACAATCCAAGATTTGATCGCAGCTCTTGTGCTTCACTGCTCATTTCTTTCTTGTCACAAATTGAACAATGTCACGTCTACTCAATTTAAATCATATGCGAAAAAGAAGAAAACTTAGCCATGTTAACAGAGCATGCAACTTAACTTCTGCTTCAGGCTCTGGCGATGCTCCTCTAGTATGCCTGATCCGGAAGTCTGATGTCTGATCTTTAACCAGGTCTCGTCACTAGTTGTTAAGTTTAAATCACTGGCGCTTGCTTATAAAACAGATCTAGATCTGCCTCTTTCCATCTTCACAAACTCGTACAACCAAACACACACTGCCCTTAGAAGCTTGAGTTTGGAGTAGGAACAGTATCTTGTGGTTTGGTCTCAGAAAATCCCTCACCAGAACTTTCTCATTCACTGTCCGGGGCTGATGGAATTGTCTCCTCAACCCAGTCAGTAAAGACTAACACTTCTCTTTTTCGATCTTTTTTTTAAACTCCATCCTCTTCTTTCTGTTCATTCCTCTCCTCAGAGCAAATCTTCGTTCGGTGATCAGAGGAGATGACCTCTTTGGCCAATTATTGGGTTAAACTTCACTTTTGTAACAAACTGTATATTGCAATGTTTTACATGGTTTTACAACATGTAAAAATGTTCAGCTACTTCATGAAAGATCATCATGATAGATCACATTTTAGCCGTACAAGCTGTATGAAGTTTATAAAAAAGAAATACATTTTTAAAACATCTAAAATTTAAATTCAAGTTTATTATTGTTGAGGATCAAAAAAAACTTGCTTCTAATTATCAAAAATATAAATGAGTTGTTAGACATAAAATGTTAAAGGAAGTAGGCTTTTTATTCATAGAACTTGGACGCTACATCCATAATTAACAAATATAAAGGATACATGGGTGGAAAAAAAGTTTCTTCATCTCCAAAGTTGGTCAGTTTTAACATTGGAGTGATTTTCTTTTTATATAATTTCTCTAGTGGCCACTACAGGCTGCTGTCAGAAGTGAGTAGACTTCCATTGACATCCATGTTAAAACTACTCACCTTTATAGCAGAAAAAACATCCTGGAGGTTTTGTGTTATTTCACTAGGTTTCACCTAATTGATCAACTTTTATAACTCTTTTTTGTCAAGTTATATTAATACTTAAAATTGTGCATTAGTTAGCGAGTGACTGGCGTTCATCAGAGCATTATAATGAGCGCAGCGGACGTTTCTGGCTCAATATTTCTGCTGTAGGGAGAAGCTGCTAGGAAGAGACAGATGACATGCCAACCAAGCCTCAAACACCTTTTGCTAAACCTATGAGTGGCATTAAGGCTACATCCTTATTTTACAGTCAGTTAGTGTCTGTGAACATTGTGTTCATTCGAGTTTTGATTTTAAAATAAAATAGAAAATCAAACATTGACTCAATATTCTTGTTTTTCTCTGTTAAATGATTTAAACACTTAAACAGATGAAAGAGCAGCAGAATCTAATATCATACTCATCTATGAAACTACAAATTTTGTATTTCAACTCTTTTATGCAGTAAGTTATTGGTCGAAATACGAATTCCTCGAGCTTATAGTCACCGCTGATTGGATTCCATTTGGGACGTTCATCAACAATACAACTTAAAATAAAAATTAAATATCAAAAAGGAAAAAAAGACCATATATTTTGAGTATTTTACAAGCCCAAAAATGCCTTTTACTTTATTTTTCAAACAAAAAATGTGTAATCCTCTATTTAGAATCAAACATCATATGAACACAACATACATGAACCATTTTAAATCTTAAATTTGACTTTATTTTGTTTACTTTGTGCAGTCAAAATAAGAAAAAATTTTGCCAATAAAACAAACCCAAAAGCGTTTCAAGAGTTGCAACTTAATTAAGTTAATATTTGCTCTAAATCAGTGAAGCAATAACTCAGTGAGCGGTGGGCAAATGTTAAAAAAGCTGATAAAGGCTGAACCCGTCCCTTCCTGCCCAAACGTTTTCTTAAAATAAGTCTGGCTGGGCTTCAGAGTCCGACCCGACAAACTTCTGCCTGGGTGGATCCGAATGAAGTCTGTTTACTCAGTTCAACTTGGATCCAGATACTCCTCAAAGCTTCCCACAGTCAAACTGCTGCTTAAACACACACACAATCCCATCAGAGTTCTCATGAGAGGATTCTGGGATACCTCTTCCCAAAGTCCCCCTCGAGGATTGAGGATCGGCCCCTAACTTCAGTGAATCCAGAGGGACAAAGAGACAACAGAAAAAAAAACATTTCCTACGTGTTTTTTTTACATCCGTGATCTCAAATTCATGGTTTGTTTATACTAATTTTATGATTGTATATATTTGTTGTAATGTCTGCAAGTACTACCAGTTACATTTCAATACTCTCAGTCACTTTACAATAACAGGAAACTCTCCGATAACGAATATATTTGCATCTTTGCGTATTTTTAGCTCTAGGTTCCTTAAATTCCAGCGCCTTCTTTTCCCAGACTCCCAGTTTTTGAGTTTGTGGGAATATTTTATGGTGAAGAACAAACACAATCTAAATATATAGTCTCTGAATGTTTTATAGTCGCATGAGAAGACCCCAGACAGTGGACTCTACGGCCGCTGTCGAGGGTTTCACTGGCGTCCATCCATCAAACTCACAAAGAAACACTTAAAACCAGCGAGCTGCTGCGCTGAACTCTACACACCACAGTGATACAGTTTCATTTCATTTACATTTATGCATTTGGCAGGCGCTTTCGGGAAAAGCGACTTACAGTAGGGGAGAGACAACATGCAATTCGTTACACAGTCAAAGTCTATGGATATGTTTAATTACTTTATTTAAACTATTCCAGAACGTAAAGGTGCTGTCTGTAGAATTTTGGGTAAACCTGATGGGATGGGACAGCAACTAAAAAAAATGTAAATTAGGCTGGTCACTACAACCCCCTCTTCCTCCTCCTCCGGGTGGGTTGCCAGATTGAAGTGACAATTACCAATCATGACAAGTGATGAGTTACAGGGTTTCAGAATTGCAAATAATTATTTGGTTTTAATTAAGTTATTTGCTACAAATTTCAAGGCTACCATCAAAAAGGAAGACAGTTCACTTAGAGTTGTTCACATAGGTCAGCCTATAATTTATGTGTAAAAATGAAAGAGAGCATTCAAAGAGAACATAGTTTCATTATATATTGCGTAGCTGTTTAAACAGCATCAAAATATAACACAATGCTATCACTAACAATGATAATTAGCAGTTTAATAACAATTTTTTGAGAATGTGACAGGAATTAAAGTAGGAGAAATGTATTTCCGAGCATGCATGATGTTAATCGATGGTACAGAAAAGCTTTCGTCTAATCTAGCCAAAGTAACTAGTTGTTAGCGCTAGCATAGCTTACCAGTTCAGTAGAAACTGGGCTGCTTCGACTTTGCTTTTCAATTCCGTTCAGGAGTTCTGTTTGCTGCTGTAGCAGGGAGGCTGTTAGTGTTCACCTGAACTGCTATCGCTTCTCTGTGAAAGAACCAAAGCAATTACATAAAAAGTTCCACAAGGCCACTGTGGTTTTTATCATATTTTGAGTTTTTAGGTGACTGAACAGGCTCTGTTGGTTTAAATATGCCATTTAGGGGATCTTTAATATCAATAGTTTTGGTTAAATTATTACTTGAACTGAACATGATATCGTAATGTCTCTTGACACACAAGCTACCTTCAGGCTGCAGGTCTGAACGCTTAATTTAACAAGGACACAAAATAAGGGTTGTGGTCTGATGGATAAGATCGAATAGTGATCTGAAGGTCACAAGTTCGATCCACCGAGTTGAAGTTGGTGTGAGTGATGAAACACTTGCTCTCCATCTTCAACAAGCACAGCTGTGGAGCCCTCGAGCGAGCACCAGTTCCCACACTGGGATGGGTTACATGCAGAGCACAAATTCCTGGTATGGGTCACTCCATATCTGCCAACTGGTCACTTTCACTTCACTTTTATGAAATCCATTTTTTTGTGTGCTCTTTCACATAACAAAAAAAAACATGCGACTTGTATCCGTCTTGGATATGAACGAAATCCAACTCGCTATGAGGCGTGTATGCGCAGGAAATGGCTTTCATCAAAATGAAAGGAAACATATATGAGAATGTGATTCGGGGGTTAATTTCCAATCAGAGCTGTAATCATATCAACCAAGGTA
The DNA here is from genome assembly GCA_900490495.1 of Danionella dracula. Taxonomy (NCBI): domain Eukaryota; kingdom Metazoa; phylum Chordata; class Actinopteri; order Cypriniformes; family Danionidae; genus Danionella; species Danionella dracula. Next base: position 69,567 of record UELW01000647.1, read on the forward strand.
TTATATTACGTTTCTTCCACTGACTGCATTCAGATCTGTTGTCAGCTATAATTGCTGTTAAATGCCCAGAAATGTGACATCTGTCCCCATACAATGACGTAAAAGTTGGATAAATGCCTCCTGGCTGTTCAAACAGAGGTCTAATTGCAAAAATCAGATTTCTATCAAATTCAGGACCACATATGAAAGTGGAATTGAGTTGCTCAGAATATATCCGATACAGGTCACACATGGGCACAATAGATTTGGGTCACTTTGGGGTTCAGTCCGAATATAGCCTCAATGAATGAATTTCTTACATACTGTGCCTTTCAAGCATGTGAGTTGCCTTCCATTCACTTAACCTTTTCTCCTCAGGTTTCTTGTGACACGCCATGGCTGACTGGAGTCTCCTGGGGAACTTCCTAGAAGAAGTTCAAGAACATTCCACATCGGTGGGAAAGGTCTGGCTCACCATTCTCTTCATCTTCCGAATTCTGGTCCTGGGCACGGCTGCGGAATCTTCCTGGGGTGATGAACAGGAAGACTTCACCTGCGACACGGAACAACCTGGCTGTGAGAACGTTTGTTATGACCGAGCCTTTCCCATTGCACATATACGCTTCTGGGTGCTCCAGATAGTCTTTGTGTCCACACCCTCCCTGATCTACATGGGACACGCCATGCACATCGTCCGCAGGGAGGAGAAGAGGAGGAAAGAGCACGAGGATGAAGGGGGGCAGAAAGATGGAGAGAAGTACCCAGAAGAGGAGAAGGAAGATGAAGGTGGAGGTGGGAAGGTGCGGTTGAGAGGAGCTTTGCTACAAACCTACGTTTTTAGCATTCTGATCCGCTCTGTGATGGAGGTGATCTTCATCGTCGTCCAGTAACTTGATCTATGGCATCTTCCTCAATGCACTCTACGTGTGCAAGACAGATCCGTGCCCACACCCAGTGAACTGCTACATCTCAAGACCGACAGAGAAGAACGTCTTCATTGTTTTCATGCTAGTGGTGGCAGGTGTATCGCTCTTGCTAAGCATCGTGGAGCTATACCATTTGGGCTTGGAAGCAGATTAGGAGATACTTACAAGGATACAAAGCTTCCAAACATCGTCCCGAGGACACCATCCACGATGGCGGCGGTCTCACCAGAGCAGTCCACCCCAACTCGAACCTGCACACCTCCTCCAGATTTCAACCAGTGCTTGACAACACCTCCAGCATCCCCTAGTTTGCAAACACACTCACTTTTACACCCTACATGCCCTCCATTTCACGACCGGCTAGCACACCAGCAGAACTCTCAAAACTTGGTTACCGAGCGCCACAGAGGACCAGATTACCTTGGGGTCAACTTTCTGAGCTTCTCACAGAGCCCTGCAGAGGCGCCCAACTCTTGTGCCTCACCTTCCTTTCTGAGCGGTGATTTTGAGGAGGACAAGAGAAGGTTCAGCAAGAGCAGCGGAACCAGCAGTAGAATGAGACCTGATGACCTTGCTGTATAGCACGGACCAATCCTTTGTAAGCCAACCCAGCTTAAAGCATTGTAGGAGTAGATCTAAACATGGATGACATTTGCACTAGAGGGCTCACTGCTTTCAAGAGAAGAGTCATATCTGCTTTTAAGAGTGAATAATCGATAAAACTGATTTCATTTTTAATGAATTTTGTATAATAACTGTTGCTATGGTGGCTGTAAGAGGTCAAACATGGTCCAACTTAAATACAATCATGTGAGAGAAAAAAAATACACATGCATTATCCCAACAGTTTCAAAATAAGAATTGCACTGCGTGGTCTCACAACCCTTTAAAAATAGTATGCGCAATTCTTCCAGTGGTTCCAAAAACTGTCAAGTACGCTACGCATGAAGGAAATTAGTCAATGGCAGTTTTAGTATTGTCTGACTCTTCCTCTTCAATGTCTTCAAAGACAAGAATGCTAAAGCAAATTATTTTGCTAGAAACTGTTGTCTTCAACAACTTACCCTAACACCAAATATTTCTATATTTATCCTAACATGCAAGTTAAATGATCTCCCCTTTACATCCAAGTCAGTCGATCTGAGATTGCGCATCTGAGATTGCATGTATTGAACTGATGACATCAGATCTCTTTCTAGATTGGCTACTGAGGGACGGGTGTCAGGGCTGATCTCTCTGTACAGAGCAAAGTAACCCCATGTTTAGATCTTTGATTAACTATATTATTTATTTTGCAAAACTTGAAATATTAGTGTTTAATAATCCATTAATGACGTCAGCTGATCCATGTTGAGACTCTTCTTTACAAGGATTTACAGTTGCAGCTCCTCTTGTGCCTTTATTGCTAAAATCTACTCCAAGCAGCTATAGCAGACATCTTCTTGAACACAAGTACTATTGCGATCCTAAAGATGTGTAGTGAGTACAAGACCAATGTTTTTGGAAGTGATGCAAGAATTGAGTCCCGTTGGTTCTGCAGCTGGTATGTTATATCAATACTACTAATGAATTCTTGTGTAACGAGGATTTGGTTTTATTTATAACTTTTTTTAAGTACTTGAATGTCAATCTTAACCTAAACTAAACCTGAACCACAAACGCAGATTTTATTCCCCACACAATTATGATCTTGTTGCTGAGGTGTTAAAACAGAGACCCCTATTCTGTTGGGATTATATGGAACACAGTGTTGTAGAGATGATGAAAGTGTTTTGGTAATTTCTTGGTGTTTGTTTGAGTTGAAATGTGCCTCTCTTGACCACCATTTATTCTTGTCTGACAGGTAGAAATCCTATCAGAAACCTTGGAAAAATATTTAACGAGAACACTTAAAATGAAATGATATTGCACCGTTGACTGTTTTTGATCAATGATTATATTAAAGATGGTTGTAAACAAGGCCCAACTGATAAAGAAAATGGACGCTGAAGTAGCATTTTAAACTGTTGATGTTAAAAAAACTGAACTCAGTTTGAAGTAAAGCCATAGTAAGAAATACAAACCTTCTCGAGAAGACAACAATCATAGACTCTTAAAAATGACAAGCTGTTATTCCAGAGTTGAGTTTTGAGGATAAACAGCACCTTGACTTGATTCAGTATCCAAAACCAAGCTTTAGTGAAGGTGAAGCTTGGTTGCTCGCGGGAAAATGGCCGCTAGATGACGCCGACACACCTCGCTAACTTACTTCACAACAAACGGCAGCTAATTTCTGACTTTAGAGCTGAATTTACTCACGTTGGTCAGTTTACAACAATCATAAAACAAAGAGTTACTTTACTTCGTGGAGCCGAAGTACCGAAACCTAAGCAGTGCTAGCCTAGCCTTAGGGAAGGAGCCATCAGTAAAAACATGCTAGCTTTTATTTAAGTTTGACATTTAATTTGAAGTAAAACTATTTTATGGTTTGATCACCAGAAGACTTGCAAAAGACAGGAAAAGTCTAGACAGAGTCTACAAAATAAGTAAAACAATATAATTTTTTCTTCAACAATGGTTTCTACAAACACAATTTTTCTTTAATTTAATTGAGCTCAAGTTGAAATCCTGATTATCTTTCCACAAATTCAAAGAGGTCAGAACTAAAATAAATGCAATTTAATATAATAATATGTAGTTAACACTGTTCATCTTTCCCACCGAGATAGAGAGAGAGATTTATGAAATTCACTTTTGGTGTATTCCTCAATTCCTTTTTTAAAGTGAGGAAAATATACAGAAACTTGATGAGGTTAGATGATATATATCACATGTTACTGGTTTAAATCATGCAATTTATAATCTAAACTGTATAGCTTATACAGAAAAAGTGAAAACTTCTACAATAGCCCACTTGTCTAATTGAATCATTATGAATATTGATTGAAAAATGACCAACAGAAGGATTAATGGATACTTTTTGAAAAAAATCAAGAAAAAGTTGTAAAGTACTAAAATTACTCCTCGGCTTTTAAAATTCACATAAAATGCCATATGCTGTTTGTTGACTTTTTTTAACAAGCGAAAGCATATCCTTTCTTCCACCAGGTGGCAGGAGATCACCAAATACAATGTGATGAATACAAAGGAGCGAGACTGAATACCAAACAATATATTTATTTGTCGTCCAACACCACAGCCCAGCCTTAGGAAGTGGTTCAGTACCAAATTCAATGGAGTTACACATGACGAGCATCAACACAGGAGGGGCAGTGACAACCTAATTCACTTTTTGTTTTAAAAATCATTTGTTTTCTAGATTAAAAAAAGAGAAAGTCCACCTTCCAGTAGCTCAGACGTTTTCACCGCAGCACTGTAAAGCTATTCACAGCTAAGCAACGATAAAAAAAAACTATTAAATGACTGCAGCGGTGTAAGACAGCGACTGTCTGATTGTAGTCTATCTCAGACAGACATGGATGTGCAGACATTAACATGGGCATCACTGCAGAACGGAGTGCTGGTTTACAGGCTTGAAAAATGGCCATCCGCAGTCACATTCGGCTGTACCAAGACCAGCTTACAGAAGCTTCTAAAACAGGGGACCACACGGCATACATCTGATTACAGCCTCTACTGATGCTCAAAGTGTTTTGCTCTACAATCAAAAAAAGAAAACACTTTATTCTTTAGTTATTTCTCGTTTGTGCTTTTTTTAATAATACTATGATCTGTATGAGGTCTTAGTTTGGTTTTATCATACACCGGAGTAGCAAAGAAAATTAAATGTAAAATATTCTGTATGCCCCACAGTACACAGTTATTCGAAGGTGCTGTTGTGAGTCACAACCAATCACCTCAATCCCCCCATTACAAATGAAGATGAAAAACAAACCTATAAATCACTGGTAGAATCCCTTTAACAACACAAATACAGTACACACATACAAAGAGCATTTCCTGTTTGGAGGGAAGTGATGCGATGAGATGTAAACATATAGCCAAGACAGTGCACACCCCGTGACAATGTTCCTTGACTTTTCCATTTTCATGTCTCTTCTTTCAGTTCATGAGTTTATCCAACAATCTTTAATTTGCACCGGTGTATAAAAGTCTGACGACAGCTCGATAAAGTTCTTGGTCTGCTGTGGATGTTCCATGGGCAAAATTCCTTGACGCGAGACAGTCTTGTAGATTTCATATCCATTCTCGAGTTCACAAAAAAAAAAAAAAAAATCACATCGAAACAGTGCCAAACATGAGCCCAAGAATTTAGGGAGCACAAATAGCTTCTCACACTTCCCATCTGTTAAAGACAACCATTGGATAGAATTCCCTGTGAGCACATCCGTGTGTTTGTGTGATGGTCACCCATCACAGTGTAAGCTATTAACCTTGATCTCACAAGTGTCAGGGCGCATGTGCACAGAAAATGTTCCAGTTTTCACACTTAACTGTGTCTGCTTTTTATTTCATGAGTATTTTTTCACAAGTTGCACAGTTGGAGGCTAAAACATTAAATTCCCAGGGTTCCCGGGGCCAGGGTTAAACCCCATACCCATATCTGCTGCCATTCCTCGAGGCCTCATCTGTGAAGGCATCATCATAGTCTGCTGAGGGCCACTCATCCCTTGTAGTGACATCATCATGTTTGGGGAACCCACCGGGCCAGGGTGGTTGTACATAGGCCTTTCCTTTGCCTGCATCATTCCGGGGCCACCCATCATTCCTGGCTGCTGCCCAGGAGACAACATCCTGTGCTGAGGCCCCATCATACCCTGACCCATGAAACCTGGGGGTCTCATGGGATTGTGACCTGGATTACCCATGGGCATGTCCTGTGGTCCCATATGTCCAGGGCCAGGCGGACCACCCATTCCCTGCATGGGAAGTCCCATCCTTGGGTTGCCATCGCCCATCATCTGCATTTGAAAGCTAGGTGGACCAGACGGATGTGGTGGTTTTCCACCAGGGGGATCCCCACCACGAGGGAAGTAGGATAAAGTCTGGCTAGGTTTCTCAGAAGGGATAATGCGAGAAAGGTCAAACTCTGGGATCCCTGACGCACCTGGTCGCATGACCTCATGTAGATCCGAATCGTTGAAGACTCCAGGCATGTTATTAAAGTCCTGGCCTCCTGGAGTGTTGGGCTTGCACATACCTGGCTCGCCACCAGGGCCATGAGGCATATTTCCCATTCTCCCCAGTGGGCCACCTTCTCCCTGGAAGCCCATTCCATGAGGGAAGCCACCCTGATGCCCAGGACCGTTGTGAGGGAAGGGAACTTGTTGAGGAGGTGACTGCCCTGGAGGGAAGCCCTGTCCTCGATGCGGAAGACCCATACGCCCCTGTGACATCATCTGGTTGCCGCCCATGCCAGGATCTTGGGATACTGGATTCATCATCATGCCATGAGGCATCATCCCCGGACCCATTGGCCCAGAATGAGGAGGGATATTTGGCCCCATGGGATTGGGCGATGGAAGCTGGTTTGGCATGCCGTGGGAAAGTGGCTGAGAGCCCATAGAGTTCATTCCCATTGGGCTAAGGGAAGGCAGGGGGCCGGAGGAGTTGGGCGTCATCATTCGCGCATGGCCTGGGTGATGGTTCATACCCATACCTACAAAAACAAAACAAAAAACAAACACCATTAGAGGAATATTCACAATGAAATTATTAATTCAGCTTCCATCATTTCAACAATAGTTACCAGACATGCTGCTGTTTATTGATGGCAGGTTCGGCGATCGAGCTGGAGGTGAATCGTCGTCGGAGCTGGCCACAGTTTTGATTGCATCATGGTAGAGGGGTGTCGAACTAGGCATGGCAAACTTGGACATACGAGACATCATGATAGAAAGAGGATTTTGTGATAACGTTGGCTCTGGAGGCATTGTGTAGGGACTGCTGGATGGAAGACTTCCTGGTACGTTCATGCCACCAGGCTGATTGGACGAACTATTGGAAGGAGGAGCTGATTGAGGACCGTTGCCACCTTTGAAACAGAGAAGATAGAATTATTAACAAAATCTCAATGAAATAAGTTCATGTATAAATGGAATAAATTCTTCAGAACACTATTCTAAAGATCCAAAATAACGAATCAGTTAACTGTTAATAATGTGTAACTTGTTGCGACTTAAAAGTTAAATAAGCAATACCACACTGGCAACTAAGGATTAACAAAAAGTCTCACATTAGGTCTCACATTATTTTATTTAAGGTCATGTTTTTAAGAACCATTCCAGTAGTACTATTTCATAGCAGTAGAGGGACCCTGCTAGACTGTAATGCAGCTAAATCTGAAGTAAACCAAAAATCAATATTATTTAACTTTAATCCATGCATACTAAACACAATTTAACACCCTATTCTGAAGTAAATGCTAGGTATAAATAAAATCTACAAAGCCTTAACTGCCATTAATACACTTATTTTTACTATGAAATGACTTACAATGTTTAGTTTAATCTTTTTCAGTGTGATAGTACTAACTCATAACAGTGAACTGGCTGACCATTAATATATGCTAAATTAAGATGACAGCACGACTGTAATTCAGGACGGTTTTTACTTTACCTTGATCTATACTGCTCATCATATTTGGCGATGTCATACTAAGAGGAGGTTTGTTGTTTTGAGGGATTCCTGGGCTTTGCATGGGCGGTTTTGGAGACGACGTCCAGCCAGGGGAAGGGGCAGGAAGTGAGGGAGACTTCATATGAACAGGTGATGCCCCTGCCGATCCCATCATTGGAGGAGATTTAATGGCTGCTGCAGCTGCTACTGCGGCTGCTGAGCTACCACTAAGCATACCAGCCAGCTGGGACGGTGTCTGAGGGATTTGAGGTTACCTGATGGCGAGCCCAGCATAGGTGACTGGACCTGCCGCAGCGTGGGTGACTTTAAAGGGTTTATGTTGGGCGAGTTGGCAGGGCCAGACTGCACATTAAGGTGAGGGCTTACGATTTCTCTGTCCTGGGGGAGGGCCTGAATTGTTGGGACCCTGGTTCAGTGGTAAAGGAGGCATGTGGCTTAGACGACCATTGCCTCCTCTTGGATCAGGTCCAAATGGTGGCTCACCTCTGGGTCCTCGATTTCCAGGCCCTTGAGGACCCATGAACTGTCTGTTGGGCCCCATGTTGAGCTCCCCAGGAAGAGGCTGGTCAGAGAAAGGATGTCCTTGCATCATTCTCTGTGAAGAGATCACGTTATCTGGAATTGGGCCACCACTTTGCCTCAACTTCATAATTTCCTCTGGACTAAGACTCATTTGGGGATCTCTCATTTTTGGGGGCATCATCTGAGCATTAGGGCCCATGTTTACGTTCATGTTTCCAGGTCCCATTCCAAATTCACCTCGATTTTGTCCAAGTCCTTTAACAAACTCCATTCTTGAGGTCGGACTCATGGGACCATCAACTGGCATTCTTGGAAACATCATGCCACCACCATTTCCAGGTTCCATGGGCCTCTGATTTCCCATCATTCGATTCATTTCCATCATGCCAGGTGACATTCCCATGCCTTGTTTATCCGCCATCCCTTGATGGAACATCGCTTCCTGTACAGACTGAGGATTGGGGAATCTTTCCACCCTTCCTCCAGGACCTCCAAACATACCTTGCCCAGGAGGGAACCCTCTCCCATCCCCCATTTTGGGCATGTCATCATGCCAGGTCATTCCAGGTCTGGGCATTGCATTGGGCCCGCCCTCCATTTCAGGGTTCATCATACCAGGAAAGCCAGGCATCCTCTGCATGTGAGGATGCATTCCCCTGGGCCCCATGTTGATTTGGTCAGGGAAGGGTTCAGGACCTCCGGGTCCCCACACCTCCCCAGGGTTCAGCTGGTAGGGTGGCGGAGGACCCCGCATCATTGCTCTAGGTCCGCCCTGATGGAGCATCATATCTCCCATTGGTCTGTGCTGCATTTGCTCTTGCTTGCGCTTCTTCTCCTCATAGAATTCTTGCTGCAGCTTCAGCCAGGCCATCTGCTCTGGAGTCATATGGTCTCCATGCTCGCCACCAGGACCTTGATGCGAGTTCATAGGTCCTGGACCTGGTGGAGGGGGTCCAAGATCATCTGGCGAAAAAGGCATATCTCGAGGTGGACCAAAGGGAGGCCCATCAGGGCGTGGTCCTGGTGGACAACCTGGCTTTCCGAGGCTTTGTGACTGTGCCATCATGGCTTGAAGAGGCCCCTGCTCTGGTTTCTTGGGCCCTCCTTCCATCATTGCAGACGTGGGTGGAGGTATACCCATGTTCCCTTGGCCCATGGAAGCCATGTCTTTGTCGTCTGGGAAGAGCATACGCTGTATGTCACGTAAAGTCTGTAAAGAGCGCTCTCTGTGTTCAAGTTGTTCTTGGGAAAGGCCCTCTGGGTTGTCCCCCATGCTAGACATGATTTCATGTGCCAGCTGCTGGTGGTGTTGAGCTGTGAGCTTAGCATCAGCTCCTTTAGGGAGATCTAGGGATGGGAAATTCTGTTGGGGGCCAACATTCGGAGCCTGGTTTGTGACCTGGCTACCAGGTGTCCCTACAGAGTTGCTACCATCAAGGGAACCGGCACCATCCTGTGGGCTACCGCTGGGGAGGCTCTTAGAGTCCAATCCAACAGAAGATGCATTATCTGAAGGGAGGCTGTTTGGTTTTCCCCCTGGCGTGGGCTGCTGATTTTGGCCGGGTTGCCCTTGAGATTGTTGCTGCTGACCTGACTGTGCTACTTTAGAAGTTGCGTGGTGGTTCTGATCACCGGAGTGTGACGAGGGCTGGGATGGAACTCCTGGCTTGCTGTCACTTCTGAGGGACCCGATCAGATTGTTCTGAATAATAAATAAGGTCACCATTCATCAGCAAAAATCCACGATAAGTAAAAACCCTTGTAAGTGAACATTTGAATGAATATATTTCTTACCAGGGGGAGCTGTGACTTTCCACCTTTGCCATTAGAGATATTGTTCATGTGATAGGTGAGGATGTTTTCTACATGCCCTGTTATTACAGCATCTGCTGCCCTGGGATGGGAAGAAGATGATCACAGTTAAAGCTCGGTATTCGCTTACAACTGAAAAGTTCAATTAAATTAATGCACTCGCCAAACATGGTTTCTGCATTTTTCCAATTTAGGTCAAATGTAACACCTCATAACATATAAAACATACAAAACTTTATTGCATAATAATCAGTATGCTTCAAACTTTTTTATTTTACATTTATGAATCTTATGTCAATAATTGGAAACCCTAACTGTAAACTAACACTATTTTCAGTGTATATGAGCCTTTTCTCAAACTATGGCAGCACATTACTTTCCAGTTTATAGAAATTCTGCACATTTTAACAGACTATGGCAACCCTAAGCAATCACAAGAACACAAATCAGATGAGCTTTACGTGGGCATCAGAAAAATAAGACCTGTGACATCGAATTTAAGACCAAAGAAAGTCAATATAACACTTTTAAAGGCCTAAAATTGGCACTTTTAAATTTTATACTAAAATTTAAGAAATTAAATTAAATCTCTAAAAAGAGAAATTCAGCATAAATGGCTTAAATATTTACTTGTGTTTAGGATGAATTACTGGGAGATAACCTGACCTAAGCAAGAAATATAGATCTGGCTAACCATATTGGAAACGGTCATAAAACAATCAAAAAAATGTAGTGAATCTCATCTAGAATGATGATATAACATCACTGGCAGATGTCAAAGGCCTCAGCCAGTTAACCATAGGTTCAATCACACTTCGCCTCTCTGGTTTTACATAGTTTTGGTTTTGTTTGGGAGAATGTATAACTAACTTATTTTTTTGTACGTGTTTACTTGGATTAACAAACACAAAACACTGCATGTGCAACACATTTGAGTAGTACATAATACATTTAGATTTTGAAGCATTTGTATTATTTATTTTTTAAACTGACAAAAAAAAGGATGTGTGAAAAAACAATGAAATCTTTACTTGTTGGCCATCTCGGTGGTGAACACATAGACAACTTTTGA
>UELW01000912.1:0-43956 GCA_900490495.1 Danionella dracula
ATGAACCCTACCCAACCCACCTACGAAAACCGAACCTAACCCTAACCCGAACCCGAACTCAGAACCCGAACCAAATACGAACACGATACCCGATACCCAACCCGAACCGAAACCCGAACCCGAACCCGAACCCGAAACCAGAGACCCGAACCCCTAACCGAACCCAACCTAACGCGAACCCTAACCCGATCCTAACCCACCCGAATCCTAACCTCGAACCCGAACCCGAACCCTAACCCGAACCCGAACCCGAACCTAACCCGAACCCTAACCCTAACCCAACCCTCACCCGAACCACCGAACCCGAACCCGAACCCGAATACCCGAACCGAACCCGAACACCCTAACCAAACCCAACCCGAACCGACCCTAACCCTAACCCGAACCACCGAACCCGTAACCCGAAACCCTAACCCACGAACCCGAACCAACCGAACCCGAACCCACCCGAACCCAACCCGAAACCCTAACCCTAACACCCGAACCCTCGAACCAGAACCCGAACCCGAACCAACCGAAACCCGAACCCGAACCCTAACCCGAACCAACCACTAACCCTAAACCCAGAACCCGAACCCTGAACCCGAACCCAACCCTAACCCGAACGACCCGAACCGAACCGAACCCACCCGAACCGCCCACCCGAAACCGAACACACGTAACCGAACCCGAACCCTAACCAGAACCGAACCCGAAACCGAACCCGAACCCGAACCCGAACCACCAAACCCGAACCCGAAACCCGAACCCGAACCCCCGAACCCGAACCCGAACACCGAACCCTGAACCCTAACCCGAACCGAACACAACCAACCAGAAACACACCCTAAACCCGAACCCAACCCAACCGAACCCGCAAACCCTGAAACCCGACCGAACCCAAACCCGAACCCGGAACCGAACCCGAACCCGAACCAAGCACCCAACCCAACCCCAACCACGAACCCGACACCCGAGAACCCGAACCCGAACCCTAAACCCGAACCCGACCTAACCAGAACCCGAACACCGACACCCGAACCCGAACCGAACCCGAACCCGAACCCTGAACCCGAACCCGGAAACCCGAACACGACCCGAACCCGAACCACGAACCCAACGACCAACACCGAACCCGAACCCGAACCGAAACCGAACCCGAAACCCGAACCCGAACCGAACCAACCGAAACCCGAACCCGAACCCGAACCCTAAGACCCGAACCCGAAACCGAACCGAACCCACCAGAACCCGAACCCGAACCGAACCCCAACCCCGAACCCGAACCCGAACCCGAACCCTAACCAACCCGACAACACCGAAACCCGAACCCGAACCGAACGAACCCGAACCTAACCCTAACCGAAACCAACCCCAACCCGATACCCGACACGAACCGAACCCAAACCCGAACCGAACCCAACCGAACCCACCCGAACCGAACCCAACCGAACCCACCCGAACCCGAACCCGAACCCGAAACCCTAACCCTAACCTAACCCCTAACCCAAACCTAACCAACCCAACCCACCCTAACCCTAACCCAACTAACCCGAACCCAACCCTAACCCAACTACCCTAACCCTAACCCGATAACCCTAACCTAACCCAACCCTAACCCTAAACCTAACCCTAACCTAACCCTAACCCTAAACCAACCTAACCCTAACCCTAACCCTCACCTACCTACCCTAACCCTAACCCTAACCCTAACCCTAACCCTAACCTAACCCTAACCCAACCCAACCCTAACCAACCTAACCTAACCCTAACCCTAACCCAAAACCTAACCTAACCCGACCCTAACCCTAACCCTAACCCTAACCGAACCCTAACCCTAACCCTAACCCTAACCTAACCCTAACCTAACCCAACCCGAACCCGAACCCGAACCCGAACCCGAACCCGAACCCGAACCCCAACCCAACCCGACACCCGACCCGAGAACCCCCAGAACCCGAACCCGAACCCGAACCCGAACTCACCGAACACGAACACGACCCGACCCCGAAAACGACCCGAACCCAGAACCCGAACCCGAACCCGAAGAACCTCGAACTCACGAACCCGAACCCAACCGAACCCGAACCCGAACCCGAACCCAACCCAACCGAACCCACCCGAACCCGAACCCGAACGAACCCACCCGAACCGAACCCACCCGAACCCACCCGAACCCACCCGAACCGAACCGAACCCACCCGAACCCGAACCCAAACACCGAACCCGAACCAGACATGGAACCCGAACCCGAACCCGAACCCGAACCGGAACCCGAACCGAACCAGAACCCGAAACCGAACCCAACCTGAACCCAACCCGAACCCGAACCCGAACCCGAACCCGAACCCGAACCCGAACCCGAACCCGAACCCGAACCCGAACCCGAACCCGAACCCGAACCCGAAACCCGAACACCGAACCGAACCCGAACCCCGAACCCGAACCCGAACCGAACCCACCCGAACCGAACCCACCCGAACCCAAACCCGAACCCGAACCGAACCCGAACCCGAACCCACCCGAACCGAACCCGAACCCGAACCCGAACCCGAACCGAACGAACACCCGACCACCCGAACCCGAACCGAGACCCGAACCGAACTCCGAAACACCGAACCCGACCCGAAACCCCCGAACCCGAACCCAACCCACCCGAACCGAACCGAACCTACCCGAACCCAACCGAACCGAACCCACCCGAACCCAACCGAACCCAACCCAACCGAACCCGAACCCGACCCGAACCGAACCTACCCGAACCCAACCGAACCCGCAAACCCAAACCTAACCCGAACCCGAACCCGAACCCGAAACCAAAACCCGAAGACGAACCCGAACCGAACCCGAACACACCGAACCAACCAGACCCGAACCCGAACGCGAACCCGAACCCAACCCACCCCAACCCCAACCCCAACCCAACACCCCAACCCCCAAACCCGAACCCAAACCCGAACCGAGACCCGAACCCAGACCCGAACCCTAAACCGAACCGAAACCCGACCCTAACCGAACCAACCGACCGCGAACCGAAACCCGAACCCGAAACCCGAACCGAACCCGAACCAACGAACACCTGAACCCGAACCCAAACCGCAACCCTCACAAACCGAACCAACCCCCCAAACACCGCTAACCCTAACCCGAAACCCGAACCCGAACCCGACCCAACCCACCCGAACCCCCCGAACCCCGCAAAACCCGAACCCGAACCCGAAACGAACCCGAACCCTAACCAAACCCAACCCAGAACACCGAACCCATAAAAAACCCGAACCCGAACCCAACCCACCCGAACCGAACCCACCCCAACCCAACCGAACCCACCCGAACCCACACCCCCAACCCGAACCGAACCACGAACCCAAACACCGAACCCAAACCCGAACCCGAACCAGAACCCAACCCGACCAACCCGACCCACCAACCCCAACCCGAACCCCAACCCCAACCCCAACCCCCCAACCCCAACCCCAAACCCCAACCCAAACCCGAACCCACCCACCCAACCCGAACCCCGACCACGAACCCAGATCCCGAACCCGCCAACCCCGACCCACGAACTCCACCGACCCCGACCCCGAACCACCGAACCCCGACCAACCCGAACCCGAACCTCGACCCCGAACCCCGAACCCGAACACCGAACCCGAACCCCGAACCCGAACCCGAACTAACCCTAACCCTACCATACCTAACCCTAACCCTAACCTGAACCCTAACCCTAAACCCTAACCCTAACCCTAACCCTAACCCTAACCCTAACCCATCACCCTAACCCTAACCCTAACCATAACCTAACCCTAACCCTCACCATGACCACCCTAACCCTAACCCCTAAACCCTAACCCCTAACCCCTAACCCCTAACCCTAACCCCTAACCCTAAACCCTAAACCCTAACCCTAACCCTAACCCTAACCTAACCCTATTTCAAAAACGCAAAAAAGCCAATCTACAGAAAGGGATTGAAGAAAAAGGCCAGTTTTAAAAAAGCAAGGAAGAACAAAAAGCTACTTTTAAAAAAGCAAAAAAGAAAAAAGCCAGTTTTAAAAAAGCAAGGAAGAAAAAAAAGCTAGTTTTAAAAAGCAAACAAGAAAAAAGCACGTTTTAAAAAAGCAAGGAAGAAAAAAAGCAACTTTTAAAAAAGCAAGAAACAAAAAAAAAGCAAGTTTTAAAAAAGCAAGGAAGAAAAAAAAGCAAGTTTTAAAAAAGCAAGGAAGAAAAAAAAGCTAGTTTTAAAAAAGCAAGGAAGAAAAAAAGCAAGTTTTAAAAAAGCAAGGAAGAAAAAAAAGCAAGTTTTTAAAAAGCAAGGAAGAAAAAAAAGCCAGTTTTAAAAAAGCAAGGAAGAAAAAAAAGACAGTTTTTTAAATGCAGGGAAGAAAAAAAAACAATACAGTTCTTAAGCAGCAAGGAACAAAAAAAAGACATGCAGGACAGAAATAAAAACAAATAAAAGCCACTTTTTCAAATGCAGGGAAGAAAAAAAACCCAGTTTTTAAAATGCTGGGAAGAAACAAAAACCCAGTTTCTCAACAAAAACCATTGCATGTGAAAAATAACCCACTACTTCTATAAATCACTTTCAAAAACAACCACTTACAAAACTAGTCTCTAAAAGAAAACACGCAGGTGAGGGTTCATCAGCAGCAAATCAGGCTTTCTAGGCTGAGGATTAATATAAAATAAAAACTTCAACCTTCAGGAACAGCATTGGATCTGAGGTGGCATTTAGACATTGCAAGACCAACAACTTTCATTCACAGAACATATCAAATACATAAACAGCAATGTTTTAAACATTTATACCTACTCTTCAAACACCAACAATCAGGAGAAACAGCAGCAGAGCACGGAACCCTCTTCAGGAGAAATAAAAATGAGAATGCTCAGCAAAGATCATACCTGAAGCACCTGCCCTTCACTCAGAACATCAGAGCAGTTCAGCTCAGAGCCGCTGCACATCTCCAGCACCAGATACAAGAACCATCTCAGAACCTTTTCACAGAGGAACTGAGAAGAACTCACCTGAAGACTGATGGACACTCCTCTCCAGCCAAGCATTTCACAACCACAAGAGAGAGAAGGGAGGGGAATACATTAGATCTAGTACAATCCTAAAAAATAAGCTCTGTAGAATCTGAGAGCGGTGAAAGTCACCTGTGGCTCCAGTAGATGAACGAGAGGAAGTCTTCTTTTCTTCAGATCAGCTCCTCACAGTAAAAACAGACAGGTTTAATCAGGAACAATAAGGACAGAAGCCATAAATACATTTGGTGAAGGAACTGAATTGTGGAGAATCATTCAAAACGGATTGCATCAGTTCTATCAGTCAGTTCTCACTGACCATCGTGAAACCATGAACCTTCACCAGAGAACATCACCAGGTGCTTATCAGAACAATTTACCCAAAGAAGATGAACCACCCAGAGAGTGCACAAGACTGTCAATCAATCAATCAATCAGTGTTTATATAGCGCTTCTTTAGCAATTGCTTTCAAAGCAGCTTCACAAAGTCCCCATGAGGATCAGGCAGAGCAGACAGGAGTTCCTCTGAAAGGGCACTCCCGCTGACTGAGGCAGGTGCTAATCACCTCCCCAGCATAAAGAACATACAAACTAAAAATCCATCGATGAACGGTTTGCCGGACAGCACCTGAAAAACAAAAAACAAACAAAACAAACAAAGACAAAACAGGAACTAAGAAATGGAGAAAACGGTTAGTAAACTGTAACAGACAACAAACAAGTGATCAGCATCAGGTGCAGGAGGAGAGATAAATAATGAGGATAGGTTAGAGAGGAACATTGAACCACATTGTTTTTTCAAACAGTTTGTATGTATATGGTGCTCAGGCACCATATCTGTTTAGACAATTACCAAGAGATAATTATTGGAATGCCAGTTTAAACAGATATGTTTTTAATGTAGTTTTGAACTCTGTGCGCGTACTTCAGCTGCAGACAACATCCGGTAGTTTATTCCAGAGCTTCGGGGCTCTATATGAGAACGCTCTTCCACCTCTTGCGGATTTACTAACCTTTGGTACAATCAATAGTCCTGCTTCTTTTGATCGGAGAGAGCGAGCTGGAATATATCGTGAGAGGAGACTGCTCAGGTAGAGCGGAGCCGAGCCGTTCAGTGCCTTAAAGGCAAGGAGCAGAATCTTGTAGTCATTGAGATATTGTACAGGAAGCCCCTGAAGAGAGCTCAGAAACCGGTGTAATGTGATCATATTTCTTTGTCCTTGTGAGAATTCTAGCTGCTGCGTTCTGGACTAACTGTAATTTTTGTAACGCGGCGGCTGAGCACCAGCTAACAGAGCGTTACAAGAATCCATTCTGGAACTCATGAAAGCAGGAACTAATTTTTCTGCATCTACGATAGACAGCATGTTCCGCACTTTAGCAATATTCCTGAGGTGAAAGAAAGCAGTCTGAGTAACATAAGAGATATGGTTCTTAAACGTCAGTTCACTATTTATAATAACGCCAAGATTTTTAACGGTAGTGGAAAAATTAACAGTGTGTCCCTCCAGCTCCAGATTTAAAACAGAGAGATTCTGTAATTGCTTTTTAGAGCCAATAAGTAATATTTCTGTTTTATCTGGATTTAGCATAAGAAAATTTTCATTCATCCAATCATTGATATCAGCGACACATTCTGAGATCTTATTTAGCTTTAAAGGGTTGTTAGGTTTTGAAGAGATATAGAGCTGTTTGTCGTCTGCAGAGCGATGGAAACTAACCCCATGTTTTCTAATAATTGTGTCGAGGGCAGCATGTAGATAGAGAATAGGATAGGTCCCAAAACGGATCCTTGAGGAACTCCATACTCTACTGCTATTGTGTCCGATGAGTCTCCATTTACATGAACAAACTGGCTCCGGTCAGAGAGGTAAGAGTTAAACCATCTTAGAGCCTGGCCCTGGATGCCCGCATCGTTCTCTAGTCTCGAGGACAATCCTGTGATCTATCGTATCGAAGGCTGCACTGAGATCTAGCAGAACTAGAAGAGAGATGTTCCCTTGATCCCAATCAAGTAATAGATCATTTGAAATTTTAACCAGCGCAGTCTCTGTGCTGTGATGCGCTCTGAATCCAGATTGAAGTTCTTCATAACAGTTGTTCTTCTGTAAGAAGGAGCTGAGCGGTGCTATAACAACTTTCTCTAATATTTTTGACAAGAACGGAAGGTTAGAGATTGGCCTATAGTTGGATAACTCAGTAGGATCCAGGTGCGTTTTCTTGATTAGTGGTTTAATTACTGCATGTTTTAGCTGTTTGCGAACGTAACCTAGCGTTAGAGATGAGTTTATAATATTTAGAAATGGTTCTTGAGCTATTTGTAGCAATTCTTTCAGTAATTTTGTTGGTACAGGATCTAGAGAGCATGTTGTTGATTTAGATGCTGTGATTATTTTTAGCAGTTCTTTCAGGTCAATATTTGAAAAATTCTGCAGTGACTGAGTCAAAGGTATAGGGTTTGAGTTAAACTGCTTTGATTGAATATGAGTTTTAGTAATTTTGCATCTGATAGAGGTAATTTTATTTGAGAAATAATTCATAAAATCATTGCTGCTAAATTTTATAGCTGCATTTGAATCTGTCGATGTTTGACTGTTTAGTAAATTAGCCATTGTTTCAAATAAGAGGCGTGGGTTATTTTGATTTGTTTCTATTAACTTGTGATAGTAGTTAGTTCTTGCAGTTTTTAGTGCTAGTCTATATTTAGACATGCTCTCTTTCCAGGCAATTTTGAATACTTCCAATCTAGTTTTTTTCCATTTACGCTCATAGTTTATGGTTTGTCTTTTTAGCACCTTTGTATTATCATCAGACCACAGAGTGGCCTGTCTATCTCTGACTTGTTTTAATTTAAGCGGGGCTACAGTGTCTAGGGTGTTAGCGAGAATATTATTCAAACTGTAGGTGATCGTTTCAAGTTCATTTTCATCTGCAGGTACACTAGAAAGGTGAGTAATATCTGGTAGGTTACTTATAAATGCTTCTTTAGTATTTTGGTTTATATTTCTCCCTAGTTGGTAGTGTTGAATGCTACTGCTAATGTTTATAGTCTGCATAGCACAAGATACAAGATAGTGGTCTGAGATGTCCTCACTTTGAGGCGATATAACAATGTCACTTAGGTCAATGCCATGATAGAACCAAATCTAGAGTGTGGTTTAGACGGTGAGTTGCGCCAACCACATTTTGCTTAAACCCACAGGAATTTAGGAGGTCTGTAAAGGCAATACCCAACGAGTCTTTTTTGTCATCAATATGGATGTTAAAGTCTCCAAAAATAAGTATTTTATCTGCTTCGACCAAAAGATGTGCGACAAAATCAGCAAATTCTTGAAGAAAGCTAGAATTGTGTTTTGGTGGCCTGTAGACAACAGCTAATGTTACAGAGAATGCACATCTTTGTTTTGATTTTGCCGGTGTAACATGGAGCACAAGTACTTCGAAGGATTTAAATTTATGTTCTGTCTTTTTGGTTGTGTTTAGAGTATTTCTATATATTGTGGCAACACCTCCACCACGACCAGTTGAGCGTGGTTAATGATTGTAACGGGAATTTTTGGGTGTCGCTTCATTCAATCCAAAATAATCGTTTGGAGTGAGCCATGTTTCAGTTAGGCACAGAATGTCAAGGTTCAGTTCTGAGATTAATTCATTTATGATTACAGCTTTTGGTGTAAGAGATTTAATGTTTAGGAGACCAAATTTTAGAGAGTACGTTTGCGAGTTGTATAATTTGTAGTCTAATTTTATATTGATCAGATTATTGGTGTTAAGTAATTTGTTGTTTATAGTTATTTTCTGTTTTCGTGGTATGGACACTGTTTCGATAGCAAATGTTAGGTTTTGACAGGTTTTAGGTTGGTTTCTGGGGCAGTGTTCAAAGGTGTTATATTTGGCATTATTTAGTCAGATGCTAATAAGGGCCCTAGTGATGTTATCTGACAGAAGGTTAGAGCCTAGCTTGCTTGGATGGAGGCCGTCAGGACGGAAGAGATTAGGGCGCTCTCAGAAGAGATTCCAGTTGTCAACAAACAATAACTGCTCTTCTCGACAGAAGGTGGTGAGCCACTCTCTGAGCGCAAAAAGTCTGCTGAATTTATCGGTTCCCCTTCGATACGTTGGCAGAGGGCCAGAGACGATAATTTGGGTCGCGGGTGACAGGCAGCGAGCAGTGCGGATCAGTTTACTGTAATCCGCTTTTAGCATCTCTGACTGACGACGAGACGTATCATTAGAGCCGACGTGCAGGACCACAGCCTTGATGTTGCCATCAGGCTTCAGGATTGCAGGTAAACGTGCGGCTAAATCAAGAACCCTAGCACCGGGGAAGCAGTGCGTACGTGCTTTGTTCGTACCGACAGTCACTTGGACGTGTCGGACGATGGAACTGCCAATCACCAGAGTGTTCATCTCAGGTTCGCTGAGAACTGTGAACCGGTTCTGGGTGCGGATCTGAAAACTTGGTTGCGCGGGAGAAGTGAAGGCCCCCCGGGGACGGGTTCGCCTTCTCCTCTTCTGATCACAAAAAAAGAAAGCGGGACTGTGATGGTCCAGTGCTGGCATGGAGTTTACTGCAGCAGCATCTGTCCTTCTGTGCACAGACGCGGAATTAATATTAGAATTTTTATGAGCGGAGATTGCCACACATTGTTCCTTTAGCTTGGATCTTTTGGCCTGTAAGAGGCTGATCTGAAGCTCAATATCTGCTAATTCGGATTTGATGACGCTGAGATCGAATGACTCCTGATCTTCGCAATTTGGTGAGGAACAGTGTGGTGAGGCCATATTATGTAGAGTAATATCTATCTGCTTTATCAATATTGTTTAGGTTATTATTTATTTAATTAGACTGTAGTTAAAGTTTTTAGCTGCACTAAACTATAAACTACACTAACACTGTTGTTTAATGGGGCACGGTAAAAATAAATAAAAGCGAGCTTCGCAACCAAATTTGCTTGGTGTTTAACTAGGTTATAGGTTTAAGGAATTAATTTATTTCTTTATATAAATCTTAATATTGATTATTTTATTTATAGAGTTTCAAGATAACTAACAAAAAATAAATAATTTTTTTTTTTTTTCCTCTAGTTTGTTATAACTTATTGTTGAGCTTATTTTTCAGTTTAGCCTACTATGGATTGAACAGCCTTGTGCAGGTCAGTCATTCACAAAGACAGCTGAAACCGTAGCTAAAACTATTTTTTCAGTTTAGCCTTCTATGTATAGATCGGCCTTTAACAGAACCGTCAGTCACAAGGGAAGCTGAACCGAAAGAGCCAAATTTGTGTACTAGTTGTATATTTATTAATTGTTTGAGAATGATGGGTTGCACTCCTCCAAGCAGAACTAGGTTGTTATTAATTGTATTACTAATTGAAATTTTTTATTTTATGAATTGAATATTTTTGTATTTTTTTTTTTTAATTTTATGTCTAACTGTTAGACAAGACTAATCAATGAGTTGTTTTGGTTAGACTAGTTGTGCGATTGCAATCTTAAAAGAGCTAAGTCCGAGGAATTAGTTTTATGTGATTTAAAGTAGGGTTAGCAAAAGTTAAAGTGGCCAAAAAAAGCTAGGAGCAACAGAGATCCAACTGAATTATCCAACGGCTAATGCGTTAGTTTGTAACGTAGTCGATTTGTTTAAAAACCTGTATAAAGAATAGAGTGCGCAAAAAAGCTCAAGAGCTGCGTGTGTTTTAGCTTTTAGCCTGTCAAGGAAAGAACCGTTTGGGTTGACATGTTCTTTCAGTTGTTTATATAAGTTTACGTTAACTTTCTATTGTTATATAATGGTTTACGGTACGTTAGCGGAGCAAAGAGGTCGACTGACTTTCGTTTTCGGGGTTTAAAGTTGGCCGCGAGCGGGTGCTGCTACCGCGGAAGTTAGCTTTAGCCCCGCGCGCTAAGCACGTTTCAGCGGCGCCTAGAGTGGTGGAAATCGGTAGCGACTGTGCAGAAAAAAACAAGTGGTTCAATGTATTATGAATATTAAAGAAATGTGAGCCTGTTTTAGCTGAATAGTCGTAGGTGATGCTTGAAGTAGGCGCTTGCTTCCACTTTAGAGAGCGCAGGGAGGCTTGCATACAGCAGAGGACAGGATGTGACGACGGCGGATGTGACCAATCTAATCGTTATAATGCAAAGACAAAAACAAAAAGCAGCCAGTTTTAAAACGTAAGCAAAAAAAAAAAAAAGCCAAAAAACACAGTTTTTAAAATGCAAAGAAGAAAAAGCCAAAAAAAGACAGTTTTTAAAATGCAGGGAATAAACAAAAAGAGAGTTTTTAAAATGCAGGGAAGAAAAAGGCAAAAACAAAAAGCAGTTTTTAAAATGCAGGGAAGCAAAACGCAAAAAGCGAGTTTTTAAAATGCAGGGAAGAACAAAAACACAGTTTCTCAACAAAAAGCATTGCATTCGAAAAATAACCCACTACTTCTATAAATCAGATTAAAATACAACAACAACTGACTAAACTAGTCTCTAAAGGAGAACACATAGATGAGAGTTCATCAGCAGCAGCTCAGGCTTTCTAGGCTGAGGATTAATATAAAATTAAAACTTCAACCTGTAGGAACAGCATTGGATCTGAGGTGGCATGTAGACATTGCAAGACCAACAACTTTCATTCACAGAACATAACAAATACATAAACAGCATTGTTTTAAACACTTACACCTACTCTTCAAACACCAACAATCAGGAGAAACAGCAGCAGAGCACGGAACCCTCTTCAGCAGAAATAAACATGAGAATGCTCAGCAAAGATCATTCCTGAAGCACCTGCCCTCACTCAGATCATCAGAGCAGTTCTCAGCTCAGAGCCGCTGCACATCTCCAGCACCACCGAAACAAGAACCATCTCAGAACCTTCTCAGAGTGGTTTATAGAGTCACAGAACATGTCTCGGAAGAAAACAAGGCTGCAGAAAAATACATAAAACTTATCAGTAAATAGATCCTGATATTAAACCCAGTTACAAATGATCAAAACAATTACATTACGTAAATGATGAAGATACAGAGTAATCTTAAAACAAACGTTTTACAAACGTTTAAGGTTATAAAACATCTGCAGGCAAGCACAACCACCACCATGCAAAAAAGTTATTCATCATTGCCCACTTTTTTGTACATATAGAACTCATTGCATCCCAAAGTTTTGCAACAAACAGTAAACCACTGGAGACAGACGAGCGTTGAAGCGGCACTAGAGCAAACACTACAGACAGACGTTAATGTGACGCTACAGCAAACACTGGAGACACTTTGAAACGGTGCTACAGCAAACACTGGATACAGACGAACGTTGCTGCTGCACTAGAGCAAACACTGGAAACAGACCAACGTTGAGGCGGCGCTACAGCAAACAACAGAAAAGACGAACGTTGATGCGGCGCTAGAGCAAACAACGGAAAAGACGAACGTTGAAGCGGCGCAACAGGAAACAGTGGAAAACGACGAACCTTGAGGCGGCGCAACAGGAAACAGACGAACGTTGATGCGGCGCTAGAACAAACACTGGAGACAAACAAACGTTGATGCTGCGCTAGAGCAAACACTTGAGACAAACGAACGTTGATGCTTTGCTACAGCAAACACTGGAGACAAACAAACGTTGATGCTGCGCTAGAGCAAACACTTGAGACAAACGAACGTTGATGCTTTGCTACAGCAAACACTGGAGACAAACAAACGTTGATGCTGCGCTAGAGCAAACACTTGAGACAAACGAACGTTGATGCTTTGCTACAGCAAACACTGGAGACAAACAAACGTTGATGCTGCGCTAGAGCAAACACTTGAGACAAACGAACGTTGATGCTTTGCTACAGCAAACACTGGAGACAAACAAACGTTGATGCGGCGCTAGAACAAACACTGGAGACAAACAAACGTTGATGCTGCGCTAGAGCAAACACTTGAGACAAACGAACGTTGATGCTTTGCTACAGCAAACACTGGAGACAAACAAACGTTGACGCTGCGCTAGAGCAAACACTGGAGACAAACAGACATTGACGCTGCGCTAGAACAAACACTGGAGACAAACAGACGTTGACGCTGCGCTAGAGCAAACACTGGAGACAAACGAACGTTGATGCTTTGCTACAGCAAACACTGGAGACAAACAAACGTTGATGCGGCGCTAGAACAAACACTGGAGACAAACAAACGTTGATGCTGCGCTAGAGCAAACACTTGAGACAAACGAACGTTGACGCTGTGCTACAGCAAACACTGGAGACAAACAAACGTTGATGCGGCGCTAGAACAAACACTGGAGACAAACAAACGTTGATGCTGCGCTAGAGCAAACACTTGAGACAAACGAACGTTGATGCTTTGCTACAGCAAACACTTGAGACAAACGAACGTTGATGCTTTGCTACAGCAAACACTGGAGACAAACAAACGTTGATGCGGCGCTAGAACAAACACTGGAGACAAACAGACGTTGACGCTGCGCTAGAGCAAACACTGGAGACAAACAGACGTTGACGCTGCGCTAGAGCAAACACTGGAGACAAACAGACGTTGACGCTGCACTAGAGCAAACACTGGAGACAGACGAACATTGATGCTGCGCTAGAGCAAACACTGGAGACAGACGAACGTTGATGCGGCGCTAAAGCAAACACTGGAGACAGACGAACGTTGATGCGGCACTAAAGCAAACACTGGCAACACCCGTTGCAATAATTAATCAGTACTCACTTATCAACCTCAAACTATGGCATCACCATCACCAGGTGCCTGAGCTGAACGTACCAGAAAACAATCCGACAGAAAGAGAGAGTATGGGAGACTTCCATGGTTTCATCTGTCAAATCCACTGACTGATTCTATAGTTGTTCAACAAATTCCACACATTTCAGAGCGCAGGAGAGAACACAGAGGAACGGAGAAGAGCTCACCTTAAGACTGATGGACACTCTTCTCCAGCCAAGCTTCTCCATAATAGAAACGAGAGAAGGGAGGGGAACAAATTAGATCTAGTAAAATTCTGGAAACAAGCTCTGCAGAATCAGAGCAGTGAACTTCACCTGTGGATCCAGCAGATGAACCAGAGGAAGCCTTCTCTTCTTCAGATCAGCTCCTCACAGTAAAAACAGACAGGTTTAATCAGGAGCAATAAGGACAGAAGACAAAAATATTTGGTGAAGGAACTGAATTGTGGAGAATCACTCAGAACGGATTGCATCATTTCTATCAGTCAGTTCTCACTGACCATCGTGAGACCATGAACCTTCACCAGAGAATATCACCAGGTGCTTATCAGAACAATTTACCCAAAGAAGATGAATAACCACAGAGTGCACAAGACTACCATGGAGTCAACTTGATCAGATCCACTGACTGATTCTTAATAATGATCTCCAGTTCCAGATGCTTCTACACATTTCACGGAGCAGGAGAGAACACAGAGGAACCAAGAAGAGCTCACCTGAGGACTGATGCACACTCCTCTCCAGCCAAGCATTTCACAACCACAAGAGAGAGAAGGTACAGGAATAAATTAGATCTAGTAGAATCCTGGAAAAAAGCTCTGTAGAATCTGAGAGCGGTAAAAGTCACCTGTGGATCCAGTAGATGAACCAGAGGAAGCCTGCTCTTCTTCAGATCAGCTCCTCACAGTAAAATCAGACAGAGGTTTAATCAGGAGCAATAAGGACAGAAGACAAATACATTTGGTGAAGGAACTGAATAGTGCAGAATCATTCTGAACGGATTTCTTTAGTTCTATTAGTCTGCGCTCACTGACCATCGTGACAATATGAACCTT
Organism: Danionella dracula; assembly: GCA_900490495.1. NCBI lineage: Eukaryota > Metazoa > Chordata > Actinopteri > Cypriniformes > Danionidae > Danionella > Danionella dracula. The sequence goes on from UELW01000912.1 coordinate 14,796, forward strand.
CACCAGAGAACATCACCAGGTGCTTATCAGAACAATTTACCCAAAGAAGATGAACCACCGAGAGAGTGCACAAGACTACCATGGAGTCAACTTGACCAGATCCACTGACTGATTCTTAAAAATGATCTCCAGTTCCACATGATTCTACACATTTCACAGAGCAGGAGAGAACACAGAGGAACCGAGAAGAGCTCACCTGAGGACTGATGGACACTCCTCTCCAGCCAAACGTTTCACAAACACAAACGAGAGAAGGGAGGGGAACAAATTAGATTTACTACAAGCCTGTAAAAAAAGCTCTGCAGAATCAGAGCAGGTAACTTCACCTGTGGATCCAGTAGATGAACCAGAGGAAGCCTTCTCTTCTTCAGATCAGCTCCTCACAGTAAAAACAGAGACAGGTTTAATCAGGAGCAATAAGGACAGAAGACAAATACATTTGGTGAAGGAACTGAATTGTGGAGAATCACTCAGAACGGATTGCATCATTTCTATCAGTCAGTTCTCACTGACCATCGTGACACCCTGAACCTTCACCAGAGAATATCACCAGGTGCTTATCAGAACAATTTACCCAAAGAAGATGAATAACCACAGAGTGCACAAGACTACCATGGAGTCAACTTGATCAGATCCACTGACTGATTCTTAATAATGATCTACAATTCCAGATGATTCTACACATTTCACAGAGCAGGAGAGAACACAGAGGAACTGAGAAGAGCTCACCTGAAGACTGATGGACACTCCTCTCCAGCCAAGCGTTTCCCCAAACACAAACGAGAGAAGGTAGAGGAATAAATTAGATCTAGTAGAATTCTGGAAACAAGCTCTGTAGAATCTGAGAGCGGTAAAAATCACCTGTGGTTCCAGCAGATGAACCAGAGGAAGCCTTCTCTTCTTCAGATCAGCTCCTCACAGTAAAAACAGAGACAGGTTTAATCAGGAGCAATAAGGACAGAAGACAAATACATTTGGTGAAGGAACTGAATTGTGGAGAATCACTCAGAACGGATTGCATCATTTCTATCAGTCAGTTCTCACTGACCATCGTGACACCATGAACCTTCACCAGAGAACATCACCAGGTGCTTATCAGAACATTTTACCCAAAGAAGATGAAGAACCACAGAGAGTGCACAAGACTACCATGGAGTCAACTTGATCAGATCCACTGACTGATTCTTAAAAATGATCTCCAGTTCCAGATGATTCTACACATTTCACAGAGCAGGAGAGAACACAGAGGAACCGAGAAGAGCTCACCTGAGGACTGATGGACACTCTTCTCCAGCCAAGCATTTCCCAAACACAAACGAGAGAAGGGAGGGGAACAAATTAGATCTAGTAGAATCTTGGAAACAAGCTCTGTAGAATCTGAAAGCGGTGAGTCACCTGTGGATCCAGTAGATGAACCAGAGGAAGCCTTCTCTTCTTCAGATCAGCTCCTCACAGTAAAAACAGAGACAGGTTTAATCAGGAGCAATAAGGACAGATGACAAATACATTTGGTGAAGGAACTGAATTGTGGAGAATCACTCAGAACGGATTGCATCATTTCTATCAGTCAGTTCTCACTGACCATCGTCACACCATGAACCTTCACCAGAGAACATCACCAGGTGCTTATCAGAACAATTTACCCAAAGAAGATGAAGAACCACAGAGAGTGCACAAGACTACCATGGAGTCAACTTGATCAGATCCACTGACTGATTCTTAATAATGATCTCCAGTTCCAGATGATTCTACACATTTCACAGAGCAGGAGAGAACACAGAGGAACTGAGAAGAGCTCACCTGAGGACTGATGGACACTCCTCTCCAGCCAAACGTTTCACAAACACAAACGAGAGAAGGGAGGGGAATAAATTAAATTTACTACAAGCCTGTAAAAAAAGCTCTGCAGAATCAGAGCAGTGAACTTCACCTGTGGATCCAGTAGATGAACCAGAGGAAGCCTTCTCTTCTTCGGATCAGCTCCTCACAGTAAAAACAGAGACAGGTTTAATCAGGAGCAATAAGGACATAAGACATAAATACATTTGGTGAAGGAACTTAATTGTGGAGAATCACTCAGAACAGATTTTTTAGTTCTATCAGTCAGTTCTCACTGACCATCGTGAGACCATGAACCTTCACTAGAGAACATCACCAGGTGCTTATCAGAACAATTTACCCAAAGAAGATGAACCACAGAGAGTGCACAAGACTACCATGGAGTCAACTTGACCAGATCCACTGACTGATTCTTAAAAATGATCTCCAGTTCCAGATGATTCTACACATTTCACAGAGCAGGAGAGAACACAGAGGAACTGAGAAGAGCTCACCTGAGGACTGATGGACACTCCTCTCCAGCCACACGTTTCACAAACACAAACGAGAGAAGGGAGGGGAATAAATTAAATTTACTACAAGCCTGTAAAAAAAGCTCTGCAGAATCAGAGCAGTGAACTTCACCTGTGGATCCAGTAGATGAACCAGAGGAAGCCTTCTCTTCTTCGGATCAGCTCCTCACAGTAAAAACAGAGACAGGTATAATCAGGAGCAATAAGGACAGAAGACAAATACATTTGGTGAAGGAACTTAATTGTGGAGAATCACTCAGAACAGATTTTTTAGTTCTATCAGTCAGTTCTCACTGACCATCGTGAGACCATGAACCTTCACTAGACAACATCACCAGGTGCTTATCAGAACATTTTACCCAAAGAAGATGAAGAACCACAGAGAGTGCACAAGACTACCATGGAGTCAACTTGATCAGATCCACTGACTGATTCTTAAAAATGATCTCCAGTTCCAGATGATTCTACACATTTCACAGAGCAGGAGAGAACACAGAGGAACCGAGAAGAGCTCACCTGAGGACTGATGGACACTCTTCTCCAGCCAAGCATTTCCCAAACACAAACGAGAGAAGGGAGGGGAACAAATTAGATCTAGTAGAATCTTGGAAACAAGCTCTGTAGAATCTGAAAGCGGTGAGTCACCTGTGGATCCAGTAGATGAACCAGAGGAAGCCTTCTCTTCTTCAGATCAGCTCCTCACAGTAAAAACAGAGACAGGTTTAATCAGGAGCAATAAGGACAGATGACAAATACATTTGGTGAAGGAACTGAATTGTGGAGAATCACTCAGAACGGATTGCATCATTTCTATCAGTCAGTTCTCACTGACCATCGTCACACCATGAACCTTCACCAGAGAACATCACCAGGTGCTTATCAGAACAATTTACCCAAAGAAGATGAAGAACCACAGAGAGTGCACAAGACTACCATGGAGTCAACTTGATCAGATCCACTGACTGATTCTTAATAATGATCTCCAGTTCCAGATGATTCTACACATTTCACAGAGCAGGAGAGAACACAGAGGAACTGAGAAGAGCTCACCTGAGGACTGATGGACACTCCTCTCCAGCCAAACGTTTCACAAACACAAACGAGAGAAGGGAGGGGAATAAATTAAATTTACTACAAGCCTGTAAAAAAAGCTCTGCAGAATCAGAGCAGTGAACTTCACCTGTGGATCCAGTAGATGAACCAGAGGAAGCCTTCTCTTCTTCGGATCAGCTCCTCACAGTAAAAACAGAGACAGGTTTAATCAGGAGCAATAAGGACATAAGACATAAATACATTTGGTGAAGGAACTTAATTGTGGAGAATCACTCAGAACAGATTTTTTAGTTCTATCAGTCAGTTCTCACTGACCATCGTGAGACCATGAACCTTCACTAGAGAACATCACCAGGTGCTTATCAGAACAATTTACCCAAAGAAGATGAACCACAGAGAGTGCACAAGACTACCATGGAGTCAACTTGACCAGATCCACTGACTGATTCTTAAAAATGATCTCCAGTTCCAGATGATTCTACACATTTCACAGAGCAGGAGAGAACACAGAGGAACTGAGAAGAGCTCACCTGAGGACTGATGGACACTCCTCTCCAGCCACACGTTTCACAAACACAAACGAGAGAAGGGAGGGGAATAAATTAAATTTACTACAAGCCTGTAAAAAAAGCTCTGCAGAATCAGAGCAGTGAACTTCACCTGTGGATCCAGTAGATGAACCAGAGGAAGCCTTCTCTTCTTCAGATCAGCTCCTCACAGTAAAAACAGAGACAGGTATAATCAGGAGCAATAAGGACAGAAGACAAATACATTTGGTGAAGGAACTTAATTGTGGAGAATCACTCAGAACAGATTTTTTAGTTCTATCAGTCAGTTCTCACTGACCATCGTGAGACCATGAACCTTCACTAGACAACATCACCAGGTGCTTATCAGAACAATTTACCCAAAGAAGATGAACCACCGAGAGAGTGCACATGACTACCATGGAGTCAACTTCATCAGATCCACTGACTGATTCTTAAAAATGATCTCCAGTTCCAGATAATTCTACACATTTCACAGAGCACGAGAGAACACAGAGGAACCGAGAAGAGCTCACCTGAGGACTGATGGACACTCTTCTCCAGCCAAGCGTTTCCCCAAACACAAACGAGAGAAGGTAGAGGAATAAATTAGATCTAGTAGAATTCTGGAAACAAGCTCTGTAGACTCTGAGAGCGGTAAAAGTCACCTGTGGATCCAGTAGATGAACCAGAGGAAGCCTTCTCTTCTTCAGATCAGCTCCTCGCAGTCAAAACAGACAGGTTTAATCAGGAGCAATGACAGAAGACAAATACATTTGGTAAAGGAACTGAATTGTGGAGAATCACTCAGAACGGATTGCATCATTTCTATCAGTCAGTTCTCACTGACCATACTGACACCATGAACCTTCACCAGAGAACATCACCAGGTGCTTATCAGAACAATTTACCCAAAGAAGATGAAGAACCACAGAGAGTGCACAAGACTACCATGGAGTCAACTTGACCAGATCCACTGACTGATTCTTAAAAATGATCTCCAGTTCCAGATGATTCTACACATTTCACAGAGCAGGAGAGAACACAGAGGAATCGAGAAGAGCTCACCTGAGGACTGATGGACACGCCTCTCCAGCCAAACGTTTCACAAACACAAACGAGAGAAGGGAGGGGAATAAATTAGATTTACTACAAGCCTGTAAAAAAAAGCTCTGCAGAATCAGAGCAGTGAACTTCACCTGTGGATCCAGCAGATGAACCAGAGGAAGCCTTCTCTTCTTCAGATCAGCTCCTCACAGTAAAAACAGAGACAGGTTTAATCAGGAGCAATAAGGACAGAAGACAAATACATTTGGCGAAGGAACTGAATTGTGGAGAATCACTCAGAACGGATTGCATCATTTCTATCAGTCAGTTCTCACTGACCATCGTGAGACCATGAACCTTCACCAGAGAACATCACCAGGTGCTTATCAGAACAATTTACCCAAAGAAGATGAACCACCGAGAGAGTGCACAAGACTACCATGGAGTCAACTTGACCAGATCCACTGACTGATTCTTAATAATGATCTCCAGTTCCAGATGATTCTACACATTTCACAGAGCAGGAGAGAACACAGAGGAACCGAGAAGAGCTCACCTGAGGACTGATGGACACTCTTCTCCAGCCAAGCGTTTCCCCAAACACAAACGAGAGAAGGTAGAGGAATAAATTAGATCTACTAGAATTCTGGAAACAAGCTCTGTAGACTCTGAGAGCGGTAAAAGTCACCTGTGGTTCCAGTAGATGAACCAGAGGAAGCCTTCTCTTCTTCAGATCAGCTCCTCGCAGTCAAAACAGACAGGTTTAATCAGGAGCAATGACAGAAGACAAATACATTTGGTGAAGGAACTGAATTGTGGAGAATCACTCAGAACGGATTGCATCATTTCTATCAGTCAGTTCTCACTGACCATACTGACACCATGAACCTTCACCAGAGAATATCACCAGGTGCTTATCAGAACAATTTACCTAAAGAAGATGAAGAACCACAGAGAGTGCACAAGACTACCATGGAGTCAACTTGATCAGATCCACTGACTGATTCTTCATAATGATCTCCAGTTCCAGATGATTCTACACATTTCACAGAGCAGGAGAGAACACAGAGGAACTGAGAAGAGCTCACCTGAGGACTGAGGGACACTCCTCTCCAGCCAAACGTTTCACAAACACAAACGAGAGAAGGGAGGGGAATAAATTAAATTTACTACAAGCCTGTAAAAAAAGCTCTGCAGAATCAGAGCAGTGAACTTCACCTGTGGATCCAGTAGATGAACCAGAGGAAGCCTTCTCTTCTTCAGATCAGCTCCTCACAGTAAAAACAGAGACAGGTTTAATCAGGAGCAATAAGGACAGAAGACATAAATACATTTGGTGAAGGAACTTAATTGTGGAGAATCACTCAGAACAGATTTTTTAGTTCTATCAGTCAGTTCTCACTGACCATCGTGAGACCATGAACCTTCACTAGAAAACATCACCAGGCGCTTATCAGAACAATTTACCCAAAGAAGATGAACCACCGAGAGAGTGCACATGACTACCATGGAGTCAACTTGACCAGATCCACTGACTGATTCTTAAAAATGATCTCCAGTTCCAGATAATTCTACACTTTCACAAAGCACGAGAGAACACAGAGGAACCGAGAAGAGCTCACCTGAGGACTGATGGACACTCTTCTCCAGCCAAGCGTTTCCCCAAACACAAACGAGAGAAGGTAGAGGAATAAATTAGATCTAGTAGAATTCTGGAAACAAGCTCTGTAGACTCTGAGAGCGGTAAAAGTCACCTGTGGTTCCAGTAGATGAACCAGAGGAAGCCTTCTCTTCTTCAGATCAGCTCCTCACAGTAAAAACAGAGACAGGTTTAATCAGGAGCAATAAGGATAGAAGACAAATACATTTGGTGAAGGAACTGAATTGTGGAGAATCACTCAGAACGGATTGCATCATTTCTATCAGTCAGTTCTCACTGGCCATCGTGAAACCATGAACCTTCACCAGAGAACATCACCAGGTGCTTATCAGAACAATTTACCCAAAGAAGATGAACCACCGAGAGAGTGCACATGACTACCATGGAGTCAACTTGACCAGATCCACTGACTGATTCTTAAATGATCTCCAGTTCCAGATAATTCTACACATTTCACAGAGCACGAGAGAACACAGAGGAACCGAGAAGAGCTCACCTGAGGACTGATGGACACTCTTCTCCAGCCAAGCGTTTCCCCAAACACAAACGAGAGAAGGTAGAGGAATAAATTAGATCTAGTAGAATTCTGGAAACAAGCTCTGTAGAATCTGAGAGCGGTAAAAGTCACCTGTGGTTCCAGTAGATGAACCAGAGGAAGCCTTCTCTTCTTCAGATCAGCTCGTCACAGTCAAAACAGAGACAGGTTTAATCAGGAGCAATAAGGACAGAAGACAAATACATTTGGTGAAGGAACTGAATTGTGGAGAATCACTCAGAACGGATTGCATCATTTCTATCAGTCAGTTCTCACTGACCATCTTGACACCCTGAACCTTCACCAGAGAACATCACCAGGTGCTTATCAGAACAGTTTACCCAAAGAAGATGAACCACCGAGAGAGTGCACATGACTACCATGGAGTCAACTTGATCAGATCCACTGACTGATTCTTAATAATGATCTCCAGTTCCAGATGATTCTACACATTTCACAGAGCAGGAGAGAACACAGAGGAACTGAGAAGAGCTCACCTGAGGACTGATGGACACGCCTCTCCAGCCAAACGTTTCACAAACACAAACGAGAGAAGGGAGGGGAACAAATTAGATTTACTACAAGCCTGTAAAAAAAGCTCTGCAGAATCAGAGCAGTGAACTTCACCTGTGGATCCAGCAGATGAACCAGAGGAAGCCTTCTCTTCTTCAGATCAGCTCCTCACAGTAAAAACAGAGACATGTTTAATCAGGAGCAATAAGGACAGAAGACAAATACATTTGGTGAAGGAACTGAATTGTGGAGAATCACTCAGAACGGATTGCATCATTTCTATCAGTCAGTTCTCACTGACCATCGTGAGACCATGAACCTTCACCAGAGAACATCACCAGGTGCTTATCAGAACAATTTACCCAAAGAAGATGAAGAACCACAGAGAGTGCACAAGACTACCATGGAGTCAACTTGATCAGATCCACTGACTGATTCTTAATAATGATCTCCAGTTCCAGAAAATTCTACACATTTCACAGAGCAGGAGAAGAGAGCAGAGGAACCGAGAAGAGCTCACCTGAGGACTGATGGACACTCCTCTCCAGCCAAGCATTTCCCAAACACAAACGAGAGAAGGGAGGGGAATAAATTAGATCTAGTAGAATCTTAGAAACAAGCTCTGTAGAATCTGAAAGCGGTGAGTCACCTGTGGATCCAGTAGATGAACCAGAGGAAGCCTTCTCTTCTTCGGATCAGCTCCTCACAGTAAAAACAGAGACAGGTTTGATCAGGAGCAATAAGGACAGAAGACAAATACATTTGGTGAAGGAACTGAATTGTGCAGAATCATTCTGAACGGGTTTCTTTAGTTATATTAGTCTGCGCTCACTGACCATCGTGACACCATGAACCTTCACCAGAGAACATCACCAGGTGCTTATCAGAACAATTTACCCAAAGAAAATTTACCACCGAGACGGTGCACAAGACTATAATGGAGTCAACTTGATCAGATCCACTGACTGATTCTTAAAATTGATCTCCAGTTCCACATGATTCTACACATTTCACAGAGCAGGAGAGAACACAGAGGAACTGAGAAGAGCTCACCTGAGGACTGATGGACACGCCTCTCCAGCCAAACGTTTCACAAACACAAACGAGAGAAGGGAGGGGAATAAATTAGATTTACTACAAGCCTGTAAAAAAAAGCTCTGCAGAATCAGAGCAGTGAACTTCACCTGTGGATCCAGTAGATGAACCAGAGGAAGCCTTCTCTTCTTCAGATCAGCTCCTCACAGTAAAAACAGAGACAGGTTTAATCAGGAGCAATAAGGACAGAAGACAAATACATTTGGTGAAGGAACTGAATTGTGGAGAATCACTCAGAACGGATTGCATCATTTCTATCAGTCAGTTCTCACTGACCATCGTGACACCATGAACCTTCACCAGAGAACATCACCAGGTGCTTATCAGAACAATTTACCCAAAGAAGATGAATAACCACAGAGTGCACAAGACTACCATGGAGTCAACTTGATCAGATCCACTGACTGATTCTTAAAAATGATCTCCAGTTCCAGATGATTCTACACATTTCACAGAGCAGGAGAGAACACAGAGGAACTGAGAAGAGCTCACCTGAGGACTGATGGACACTCCTCTCCAGCCAAGCATTTCCCCAAACACAAACGAGAGAAGGGAGGGGAACAAATTAGATCTAGTAGAATCTTGGAAACAAGCTCTGTAGAATCTGAGCGCAGTGAACTTCACCTGATGAACTAGAGAAGAACCCAGAAACGCTTGCCTTCTTCAGATCAGCTTCTAAAAGTAAAAACAAAGATTGGTTTTCTCAAAACTATTCCAGAGATATAGCCACAAATAACTTTATTGATGCGGAATAGTGGAGTCTTTACGTCTATCAGTCATTGCTCACTGATCAACCTGAAACCATGGAGCTACCATCACCAGTGAACATCACCAGGTGCCTGAGCTGAAAGCAAAGAAGCCAAACCACCAAGAGAAAAGAGAGAAATAAACTTGCATGGTTACAGCTTGATCTAAACCACTGACATTTTAAAAAATTGATCTTCAGATTCAGAACATTCAATACATTTCAGAGAGCAGAAGAAGAGAGAACACAGAAGAACTGCGAGAAGCTCACCTGACAAATGATAAGTCTTCTCTCCAGCTGGCCAAACATCTGCACCTAAATGAATATTATTCATTACATCATTCACACCAAAGGTTTCTAAGCAATCAGAGCAGTGAGGAGCACCTGTGGATCCAGCAGATGAACCAGAGCAGACCACAGGAACCCAAATCCATCCGTCCCCATCAGATCATCTCCTCAGAGTAAAAACAGAGACAGGTTAACGCTGAAGCAAAAACGAATCACTAGTACATTGGAAGATACAACTGTGCAGAATCAGTCTGAGAAAAAAAAAACAATTGACAGAATCCACAAGCATTAAATCTTTATCATCTTGATCATTAGTTTTGACTGATTATGCCAGAGAGCAGAAAAGGAAGCTGAGAACGGACTCAAGAGCACCCTGAACATCACACCTGTAATACAGCTGTAAGCCCCAAACGCTCATCACAAAGTTTAGTCCTTTATTCAGGATTAACTGTATGCAGCCGTCAGGAGAAGAGATCGAGACGATGTTATTCAGGATGACAGACAATGATGAGCTAAACAAACTGTTAACGCATTCATGTTAATTCTGCGTAAGATCCAGACAGGAGGAGCAGAGCGCTGACGCAAACAAGTCCTCAAACACTGCCCTCAAAGCTTCTGATTGTGACAGAAAACACTTCAGAAATATGGTTTAAATTTAACACCAGCATTTACGAGACACAATCGCAGATATTACAGCGCAAGGCTTCGAATGCGCATTATAAACAAATAAGTGCACAAATTAATCATTTATGCATGCAGACAGTGTGAACATGAGCCGGAGCAGGGCTGCTTCAACAAACGTTCAGACTTAAGGAAACCAATCTTTTGAGAGAATTTTCCCTTTCGTTGAATTCAGATTCTGTTGCAATATTTTACTTAAAAAAAAATGAAACCAAAAGAGAAAAAGGTCCTGCTCAAAGCAAGCACACACAATTCTGTTACGAGTGTGATCGCTGAACAACTTTCTCTGAAGAGCTCAGCAAAAACCATCCAGAAGAATTTCACCAAGAGCTGCTTTCCAAATGAAGAACCCACTTCACTTAAACAGGACAACATTACAACAGCTGATTACAAAAGGGGAAAAAGCAGCGAAGCTTCATCCCGAGCGTGATCGAGAACAGTATTCTGAGAACACAGTGAATTTAGATCAGAGTTTAAGGCTTAACTCATATCTATACGATACAACAAAATTAAAAAATAACAATCCACTTGAAACTCTGCAACAGTCAGCGCAGAACAGAAGCTGTGGATTCACCTGAAAAAAAAAAAAAAGTTAGAAAAGTTGGTACATGAAAAATAAATTCAGAAGTCTTTAAACAATCAAACCAGAGGAACATTCAGAGCAGAGAACTTCTGCTCCACACAGAAGCTCTGAATCCAACCCTGATCCTCTGACTACATGAAGAAACACACACACTAAAAAACACAGATTGAACAGCATCGGGGTAAATGTGGTAGGACAAAAAACCCAATGAACTCCTGCAGATCACATCACAAGCAGAAAGGGTTAACTCTTGAATAAACAGCACAACACCAGCAGAACCTCCAGCCGGAGGAACACTGAGGAGCCGAGCACCAATTCAAACGAGTCCTCAGCATAGAATTCAACTCAAACACGGAGCTCACAGCTTCAGTTTCTGATAGAAAAGCTTTCAGAAGGAGGGTGTAAATTTAACACCAGCATTTGCTAATCACACAATCGAAGATATTACAAGATAAAGATTCAATTGTTCATTCTACCCTAACAATCAATGCACATACACTCTTTATATTGAAACATTGTCAGACGAGCGTAAACATGACGGAACAGGACTGCTTCAACACACTTTCAGAATTAAAGAAACAAACCTTTTGAAAATTTTCTGTTGCAGTATTTTAATGTAAAAAAAATGAAAGCAAAGACAAGGGAGAAAAGTTCAGCTCAAAGCAAGCACACACAATTCTGTTACGAGTGAAATTGCTCAACTTTCTCTTAAGAGCTCAGCAAAAACCATCCAGAAGAACTTCACCAAGAGCTGCTTTCCAAATGAACAACCACTTCACTTAAAAAGGCCAACATTAAACCAAAAGTGTACTACTGCAAAGCTTCTTCCTGAGTGTTTTGAGAACATGTTCAGCTTAGATCAGAGTTTCAGGTTTAACTCTAATCCATGCGATACAACAAACCTAAAAACGCTTCAAATCCACCTGAAAATCTGCAGCAACAACCAGCGCAGATAGATTCAGACCAGAAGAGAAGGTGCGGATTCACCTGAAATAATACTCAGAACAGTTGGTACATGAAATTAAAGCCAGAAGTGTTAAAACCATCAAACCAGAGGAACATTCAGAGCAGAGAACTTCTGCTCCACACAGAAGCTCTGAAACGAACCCTGATCCTCTGACTATACGGAGAAAGAACACACAGATTGAACAGCATCGGGGTAAATGTGGTAGGGAATAAACGCCCCCCCCCCCAGAAGAACTCTAGCAGACCACATCACAGGAGTTCTTAGGAGGCAAGGGTTAGCTCAGGAATAAAACGGCACACACCAGCCGCCTGCAGAAGCTCCAGCAGGAGGAACACGGAGGAGCTTTGATGCACACATGTTGAAAACACAGTTGGATCACAGCAGAATCAAGGAACGTCAACAGCGTGAGAACCTTAACTAACATATGAACAAAGATGGAATGATTAACCATCGACCTAAAACCACCATAACTGGATTGAGAAAGCACAGGTTTCACATTTCAGGAGGAAGATCAGAGTTACTCGAACACCGCAGCAGACTCTGAGACCAGCTTCGGCTCAGATTGAATGAATATACACGCAAAAGAAATGAGAAAACGTTCACCAGAAAGCATGATTTGGCAACAGCTTCCTTCACCTCAGATTCTGAGACTTTCATGAAAAAATGTATTGCATTTGAAAAATTTGTTCCAGAAATTCTGCTGAACACATTCATTAGAGCAGAACGAGCAAATGAGGAGTTTTCAACGGGGAGTTTCAACACATGATAGACCAGCATGAACCGGAGACTCTCGATTAATGGTGAACTTTGCAGTACAGCAGACACACCAAAAACTCTCCCTCAGAGAGAGAGAGAGAGAGAGAGAGGAGAGAGAGAGAGAGAGAGAGAGAGAGAGAGAGAGAGAGAGAGAGAGACTGATCATCTGAGCTGCTCATCACCGGAGCGAGACACACCGGAGCTGCTCATCAGCGGAGCTGCTCATCACCGGAGCTGCTCATCACCGGAGCTGCTCATCAGCGGAGCTGCTCATCACCGGAGGGCTGAGGCAGCTGAACTAACGCTGCAGCCTCTTCTCCTCTTGCGCTCTGAAAGTTCCTTAATATTTTCTGCGCATCTGCCACAGACCGTGTAACCCACCTCACTTTCGCTCCTCCTCAGCGTTCAGAGAAGGTCAGCAGGTTCTGCTGAGGAGCTTTTAAAGAGCTCTCGAGACCTCCAGCAGCTGTGGAAGCCTCTGCAGGTGACTCTAATCATTGATTGATTGATCCGCTCCCAAAGAGGTCCTGATTTTTGTGAACAAATCTTTTGAGTGAGATCATCGTGTCTTTATGTGTTCTGTTTCTAGAAATACAAGTGTTAAAAACAATTGTCTGTTCAGGGCCCAAAGCTTCCCGGCTTTAATGACGCTTGGGTTAAAAACAGGAACATCGTGTGTGTGTGTGTGTGTGTGTGTGTGTGTGTGTGTGCGTGCGTGCGTGCGTGCGTGGGTACGTGCGCGCGCGCGTGTGCGTGTTGCTACTGTTTAAAGGTTGCAACAGAACGTCATATTTAGAAAGGCCACATGAGGGCAGAGTGACCACATTTATTCAAATACCTCAGAAACGAATTATCATCAAGTTACTGAAGAAATCTTCGTTTCACTGCTTTTAATGGATCGGATTCAAGTGTGAGTAGGTTTGTTTAACACGCGGTTAATAAAATAGTTTTTATGTATTTAACGCCAAGTAAAGCATCAAACATTACCAGCTGCAGAGTCTGAGTGAAAAAGAGTGAAAGATGTTACTGATGAACTGCTTTATAATATTCTGAAGCCATATAATATATCTAACCCATATTCGGAATGTATTTTATGCCTTATTCAAACATTAAATCCTTTATTAAACGTAGACTGGGAATAGCCTCGGTGAATGAAACGAGTCACATATTTCTTTTATTCTCAGCAGTGCCGCATCTGATTTATAGCCAAGAAACCCGCTTTCTTTCTTTCTGTCTCTCTGAAAGCCTCGGCTGATGATGTCACAATCACCGGGGTGACGCTGCAGGGTGACGTCATCGCCCGGGCGCGCTGCTCCCGGTGCGCGCTGGAGCTCAGTCTGAACCGGAGACCGACCGCAGCGGAGTCCAGCGCGAGGTAAATCTTATTCTTCCTTCGTTCCTGTCCGCTGCGCGCTTTATGTATATATATATAGATATAGATATATATATATATATATATATATATATATATATATATATATATATATATATATATATATATATATATACCGAGTTAACGGCGACCGAAGAGTTCTGTAGTTATGAGCCAAAAGTAGCTTCGGAACTTCGTCAAGTATTAAGAAAAGAACTTAAGCTAACTTAAAGTAAGGTCTGATCGTTTGTTTGTGACTTTGTTTACGTTACAAAGATGAATTAAATTGTTTTCTATTCATATGAACTAAGTTTATTCATTTAGTGTTTCTGTCAGGAAACTTTTTTGCGAATCCTTTTCCAGATGCTTTATAGTTCATGTTTGTTGAACGTGTTTATTAAATATAAGTGCACTGTCGGCATCTACAAAAGTTGTTGTACAATTATAAAGCTATACATTTTAATACAATTTACCATAACAATGATAATAACAATTTTTATTATTATTGTTAGTAGTAGTAGAACAATTTAATATTCTAACTTGGTAAAATTACATTATGTCATTTGAATATAGGTTAATAAATTCAAAAAAATAATTATATTTTTTGTAGAATTTCGTGTACATACAACTATTAATTAGAAATGGAGGATAGTTCGGCAGCTAGGAAAGTAGATAGACTGTTAAGAAATGTAACTTTTATTTGCAAATGTTGGTTAAAATGTGATTTGTGTGTTCTCAGGAAGATCTGCTGTGGATAGTTCTGTTCGTTACGTGTGAAGATGAGAGTTATCGGCAGCACACCTGTCCTTACCATGAGCTCTGCGAGCGCTCTGATCGTGTGCGCAGCAGTTCTCGCTCTGACGCTGGCAGATTCAGGTCAGCGCTATTCTTCAACCTTTCACACCTTTGATTTTTGGGGAAAATAAAAAACACTTTCCTCGTATCGAGTAAAAAAGCTTGATTGCAAATCATGTAATCATTACTCGGTTGAATAGTTTGTATTTCATTATGTTCACAGTCATAAAAATGATTACATAATGATGTAAAATCAGTGTATACGTATAAGTTACATACCAACATGAGCTAAAGTGTCTCAGGAAGAGTGAAAGGCCGTGGCAGACCTTCGCTGGGGTAGGCTCACGCAGGCTCCGTGGGGTTGTGGTAGAAGGGGCTGAGGCTGAATGCTTCTGTGCTGGACGAACGTAGTGGAGAGAATTCTAACAGGTGAAACACCAGACGGCGGTCTAGACACAACACCTACCTTTCAGAATGATGTTACCTGGAAACCTTATTTAAACTTGTTCTCAAGCAACAGAACAATGTCAAGTTATCAAAAGTGAACCCCTTTTTTAGATATTCCACAATGCAGAGAGGAATAATTTAAGGGTCCATCTATCGACAGCTTGATTGTGCAGATCAATATTTGCAAACAGGATTCATCCATAAAAATACATCAAATATGTATTGAAAACCAAAATGACTCAAAACCACAGAAGCTAGGCAAGATGAGAGGAGAGAGAGAGAGAGAGAGAGAGAGGAGAGGAGAGAGAGAGAGAGAGAAGAGAGAGAGAAGAGAGAGAGATAGAAAGGAGAAAAGAGGAGCGTTGGAGAGAGACAGAGAGAGAGAGGGTGAGAGATGAGATAGAGAGGAGAGAAGGGGAGATTTACATTTTCATTTACATTTATGCATTTGGCAGACGCTTTTGTCCAAAGCGACTTACATTAGGGGAGAGACAATATGCAATTTGTTACACCGTCAAAGTCTATCTCAGCTTCTCATAATAGAATTGTATCAACTGTTCAAAAAACCAAAGCAGTAGGTGAAGAAGATAAAGACAGAGGAGGGAAAAAGAAGGTAGTAGTATTTTTTAAATTTTTTTTATAGTAGGTGTTCTCTGAAGAGAAGAGTTTTCAGTTGCTTTTTGAAAGCTGTTAGTGTTGCTGCTCTCCTGACCGCATCAGGAGTTTGTTCCACCATCCAGGGACAGTGAGAGAGATGGTTCTGCTGAGAGATCTTCTGCCCTTGTGGGATGGAACCGCAAGTCGCTGTTCCTTCTCTGAGCGCAGGCTTCTGGAGGACATGTAGGAGCTTCTGGAGGACATGTAGGAGCTTCTGGAGGACATGTAGGAGCGTATGAGCTCGTGGAGGTAGCCAGGGGCTGATCTGGAGATAGTTTTGTATGCCAGCGTTGGCGATTTGAATTTAACCCGAGCTGCAATGGGGAGCCAATGAAGAGTGATGAAGAGGGGAGTAACATGAGCTCGTTTCGGTTCCTTGAAGATAAGACGAGCTGCAGAATTCTGGATCATCTGCAGAGGTTTGAGCGTATTCAATGGAAGATAGATAGATAGATAGATGAGATAGAGAGAGATAGAGATAGAGGAGAGAAAGGGAGATAGATAAATGAGATAAAGAGAGAAGAGAGATGAGATAGAAAGGAGAAAAGAGGAGCGTTGGAGAGAGACAAAGAGAGAGAGAGAGACCAATGGCATTTTCGTCTCATGAACAGCTTCTCTGTTAAATCTGCCGTGTGGTGTTGAAAAGAACTGCTTCCTCTCTCTCTCTCTCTCTCTCTCTCCCTCCCTCTCCCTCTCTCTCTCTCTCTCTCTCTCTCTCTCCCCCTCCCTCTCTCTCTCTCTCTCTCTCCCCCTCCCTCTCTCTCTCTCTCTCTTGTCGGCGCGACTGAGCGACGCTGCTGACGTGAATGATTTCTATCACACCATTAACAAACTGTTTTCTTCCTCCTCCGGCTGAAGCTTTTCTCTTATTCTTTGTTTTAGTATTGCTTTGCTTTAGATTTTCAGATCTCACATTTATGCTAGCACTAAAAATATTTTCCATTCCATAAAGTAAGTTTATTAAAATTTTTTGCCAATTAAGATTTGGTATAATGTGTCTAAGATTCTTAGAATATTATCTCTAAGAATTTAGTTTCTTCGTTGAAATTATGGTAATTTCAGCAAATAATCTTAAAATGTAAACATTCTCCTGATTTTAAGGCCATGTTCATGTGTAGGCGAGTATTTCTACAATATATTATTATTCTTACTCCATTTAAAAAAACATATACAAGCACGGTTTCGAAAACAATGAAAGCCTCATATAATGCTGTAAATAGTGTGCAGATTCAAGTAAAGTGAAAGTGAAAGTGAAAGTGAAAGGGAGCAGTCGTCCAGATCTGGAGTGAGCTATACTTGGAGTGTGTGCTCTGCATGTAGCCCATCCCAGTGTACACACGCACCCAGCAGTGAACAACACCTTTAACTCTGTGGATCTGGGGATCGAACCAGAGACCTTCCGAACACAAGTCTGTCCTGTTATCCACCAGAACAGAAACTGGAACTTTTCCAGTTGAAAGATGGTAGCTGACTCCTCAACCCAGGCGTTATAGCACACAATTCCTCAAACCCCGGCTAACTGTTCACCCCACGAGGATGTGACCAGCGCTTGCAAGACACCCTCATCTCTGTAACACTACTCGGTTTATGTGTGAACAATCAGCTAACAAAAGAACCAATCGGGGTCTAATATTCTCATGGAGGGTGGTTTTAGGTTTAATCTGTGCAAAATGTCCCAGAGATGTTTTGTCAGTGTCCTGAGAGTAGAAAGATTTTGTGCGAACATTCTTTGCAAAGCCAAATAACTGGTCTTACGCTCTCTGTAAGAACATGAAGCATGAGGTGTGAGTTTTGTGGGTGGCCCCGGTTTGTTTTTCACTGGAGCGACGCTCTTATTTCGGTTTCATTTCGGAGACCAATACTGCTGAAGAGCTCATTGGTTTTGAGATGAAGATAAACGAAGCAGCACTCGCCGAAGCCTGTTAAGAGCAGTGTTACACGCATGCGTCACAGCTTTAACGGACGCTTTCTGAAGCAGCAACTGGAGAAAAATGTCTCTAGATGTAGTGGAACACCATTTTTCTGCATTTTGTTCATTCTCAAATCAATAGTAAAGTATTCACATTGAAAGGGTCATTATAATTGGAATATAATAAGGTCATATTGATCTCCTGAACATGCTCTCCTAATGTTTAGTTTAATAAAGATCCAGGTTTGTTGTATGTATGAGTTAAAAAGGAGGCGTGCTGTTTTTGGGGCGTGGTGCTGTAGATGTAAATTCCGTGAGCTCGCACCTCTCGCTCCAGAAGAGGACGGCTCTTCTCTGACGAGATTTAATGACAGACTTTCTTCTACTTCTCCTTAGACTTGCTATTGTAAACAAGAAGCTGAACAATTGTAATCCAATGTTCTTCTGTCTATTAATATTCAGGGGCAAAAATGCGATCAGTTACAGCTTGTAATTTGAACCCAGTTAGGTTTTTACAAACTTTGTAGAAAGGACTCAATGAAATGAAACGCCTCTAATGTAATGATGAGGATGATGATAATAATAAAACCTTTTCTAGACACTCACATCCACATTACAATGTTCAGAGGATTCTTCTTTAGCTCCACGTTCAGTCTCTGGAGGTGATCGGCTACCTCGGGTGCCCTCAGCTGGCCTGCGGCAGTCTAACAGGACCGCCGGGTACACGGCCTGCCGTCCCAACATAAGCCTAACGTCTCCTGAATGAATTTGATGAAGATGATGAGAGAAAGCCTTCAGATGAAATGATTAGATGCTCAGACACATACTGGTCTCCATCTGCGCAGAGAAAACGTAGCTAAACGAGTGTTTCCGGCCAGAGTCTCCAGGCTAATTACAGTAGAAGAGAGATGGACTGTCTGTGAGGCGCCTCGCAAATACGTCTATTGTTACTGATGCCAGTCTGAGACGTTTGCAAATAAGAAACGATAACTTCAAAAACATTGTATTTGTTGTCCAAGTAATTGTAAATAATATGTTTGACCATCATCAAAGCTCAGTGAGTGGACCACGGAGCTGATTGTGGGATCGAGACACGGAATACTTTCAGCTTCATGTGTCAACATTTCTCACAGCGAAACATCGTCCTCGAGACGCGTTAAAGCTTGATGGGACAATTGGAGGTCTCTCAGTTATTAGCTGCTTCTCTCTAACTACGAAACAAGGCGTTTTATCAGTGCAGCAGAAGAAACAAGCCATTTATGTGTTTCTTGTGAACTAAAGTTTCAGTGCAAGAGTAAAGTTGAAATGAACCAGCAGCATGCTTTCCACCAAACACTTTTTACCTTACCGTACATATTAATATTGCTCAGATTAGGGTTAGGATTAGTTTTCTTTTCCTCATAAAGTCTATGTTCGTTTTTTAACAGTTGAGCTACATTCATGGTGTGAAGCAAGAGCATGATGTTTTTAACTTTATCTTTAGTAAACGCGTGTGAGTGACGTCTGAGGGAAGCTGCTCCTGGACAACATCGTTCTCACAAAGAACCTGTTTAAACCAAAATCTTATTTTAGAATTAAGGGTTAGGGATTTGTTAGGCATTTGTTTTACAAAGAACTTTCTGGTCAGTCATGTATTTCACTGTTTTCATTCAAACACAATTGTTTATCTTCTGTGTACGGAGAGCAGGCCTCTGCTTTCTAACAAACATACATCTTCCATGAGTTCAGCCACTCATGACGCTAATTTGAAGCTAATATTAGTCACTTTGTTGGGTAATGCATCATTACTGGTTACTCAAAAAGTATACCTAGCAATGTGAGCACAGCAGGGATGCAGAAAATATAAATAAATAAGTGACCGAACTTGAAAAGGTAGTCAGATTATTTAAATTAATTGCATAACAAACATATTAAAGTGATAAATCACACAAAACTTTGATTTAAACAGGTTTAAAGCACTCCACAGAGAAAAAAAAAGAATGACCGCTCAATTTAAATACTTGAATGTCCTTCTGTTCATTTCATAGAGTTCAAAGTTTAACAATATATAGTAAACAAAAAGATGCCACAAAATTATATTTTGAATCCTCAAAAATTGTCCTCAGTGTTATGTACGATTCGTGTGTGTGTGTGTGTGTGCGTGCGCGCGCGTGTGTGTGTGTGTGTGTGTGTGTGTGTGTGTGTGTGTGCGTGTGCGCGCGCGTGTGTGTGTGTGTGTGTGTGTGTGTGTGTGCGTGTGCGCGTGCGTGCGTGTTGGCGGTTGCTCTGGCTCTGTTTGCCTCTGATAAGAGTTTGTTTGTCTTCCTCTGGATGCTCGGCTTCAGTCTGCAGTGTAGGAAACTCAGGGACAATAGGTGAGCGAAGCAGCCTAGAAAAAAAGAAAAAAACTTTCTCTGCCTATCCCTGCTGAAAGACACAAATAACATACTTCTGTTTTGTATATCAACATTTCTATATAGCCACAGACACATATAAAGGCTTTATGTAAATATATATTTTAAAATCCCACCACGAAATCTGCATTTGCAGAGCAGAAAATTTTAAGAGTCTGTCCACCACTTCAGGTGAAGGAACATATTTAGCCCATATTGTAACAACAACTACAGTAACATGTATTTGCAAGATCCCGGGAAGATCGATGGACTGACGGGGTGTTTTGAGAAGATTGGCGGGCTCAGGGGAAAGATTATCAGGCTCAAGGGTGTTCAGGGAAGGTCGGGGGGCACAAGGGGCATCAGGGGAAGATCACCGGGCTCAGGGTGTCTTCGGGGAAGATGGCAGGGCTCGGGGGCGTTCGGGGAAGATGGCAGGGCTCGGGGGCGTTCGGGGAAGATGGCAGGGCTCGGGGGCGTTCGGGGAAGATGGCAGGGCTCGGGGGCGTTCGGGGAAGATCGAAGGGCTCGGGGGCGTTCGGGGAAGATCGAAGGGCTCGGGGGCGTTCGGGGAAGATCGAAGGGCTCGGGGGCGTTCGGGGAAGATGGCAGGGCTCGGGGGCGTTCGGGGAAGATGGCAGGGCTCGGGGGCGTTCGGGGAAGATGGCAGGGCTCGGGGGCGTTCGGGGAAGATGGCAGGGCTCGGGGGCGTTCGGGGAAGATGGCAGGGCTCGGGGGCGTTCGGGGAAGATCGAAGGGCTCGGGGGCGTTCGGGGAAGATCGAAGGGCTCGGGGGCGTTCGGGGAAGATCGAAGGGCTCGGGGGCGTTCGGGGAAGATGGCAGGGCTCGGGGGCGTTCGGGGAAGATGGCAGGGCTCGGGGGCGTTCGGGGAAGATGGCAGGGCTCGGGGGCGTTCGGGGAAGATGGCAGGGCTCGGGGGCGTTCGGGGAAGATGGCAGGGCTCGGGGGCGTTCGGGGAAGATCGAAGGGCTCGGGGGCGTTCGGGGAAGATGGCAGGGCTCGGGGGCGTTCGGGGAAGATGGCAGGGCTCGGGGGCGTTCGGGGAAGATCGAAGGGCTCGGGGGCGTTCGGGGAAGATGGCAGGGCTCGGGGGCGTTCGGGGAAGATGGCAGGGCTCGGGGGCGTTCGGGGAAGATGGCAGGGCGCGGGGGCGTTCGGGGAAGATGGCAGGGCTCGGGGGCGTTCGGGGAAGATGGCAGGGCTCGGGGGCGTTCGGGGAAGATGGCAGGGCTCGGGGGCGTTCGGGGAAGATGGCAGGGCTCGGGGGCGTTTGGGGAAGATCGCAGGGCTCGGGGGCGTTCGGGGAAGATGGCAGGGCTCGGGGGCGTTCGGGGAAGATCGAAGGGCTCGGGGGCGTTCGGGGAAGATGGCAGGGCTCGGGGGCGTTCGGGGAAGATGGCAGGGCTCGGGGCGTTCGGGGAAGATGGCAGGGCTCGGGGGCGTTCGGGGAAGATGGCAGGGCTCGGGGGCGTTCGGGGAAGATCGAAGGGCTCGGGGGCGTTCGGGGAAGATCGAAGGGCTCGGGGGGCGTTCGGGGAAGATCGAAGGGCTCGGGGGCGTTCGGGGAAGATGGCAGGGCTCGGGGGCGTTCGGGGAAGATGGCAGGGCTCGGGGGCGTTCGGGGAAGATGGCAGGGCTCGGGGGCGTTCGGGGAAGATGGCAGGGCTCGGGGGCGTTCGGGGAAGATGGCAGGGCTCGGGGGCGTTCGGGGAAGATCGAAGGGCTCGGGGGCGTTCGGGGAAGATGGCAGGGCTCGGGGGCGTTCGGGGAAGATCGAAGGGCTCGGGGGCGTTCGGGGAAGATCGAAGGGCTCGGGGGCGTTCGGGGAAGATCGAAGGGCTCGGGGGCGTTCGGGGAAGATGGCAGGGCTCGGGGGCGTTCGGGGAAGATGGCAGGGCTCGGGGGCGTTCGGGGAAGATGGCAGGGCTCGGGGGCGTTCGGGGAAGATGGCAGGGCTCGGGGGCGTTCGGGGAAGATGGCAGGGCTCGGGGGCGTTCGGGGAAGATGGCAGGGCTCGGGGGCGTTCGGGGAAGATGGCAGGGCTCGGGGGCGTTCGGGGAAGATGGCAGGGCTCGGGGGCGTTCGGGGAAGATCGCAGGGCTCGGGGGCGTTCGGGGAAGATCGAAGGGCTCGGGGGCGTTCGGGGAAGATCGAAGGGCTCGGGGGCGTTCGGGGAAGATCGACAGGCTATGCCATCAGGGAAAGATCGACGGGCTCGCTTGGGCTCTTCCCACATTAAAAAAAGAACAATATGATTACAGCTATGCAACTAGAGCAATCAAGAGTGTAAAGGTGCTTCCTGAAATGTTATTTTGTCACAGAAATTAGTATGTCAGTGTTCATCACTCCATCTTCTTAATCACTGCTCTGTTTCTGTACATGCAGACTCACATTAACCTCAGTTGAACAAACCCCTTAGAAGCTTGGTCCAATTGTGTGTGGGAGTGTGTGTGTGGCAGTGTGTGTTTGTGGTGAGTGTGTGTGTGTGTGGGCATCCATTTCTCCAGAGGACATGTTTGACAGATTTAATACAAAAGGTTTTTCTAATGATTGGAAACAGCTGCAGTTTTACTCTCTGCAGTATTCTTATTACGCAATAAAATAAATGAATAAAAATTTACTATTAATCATAGCTAAATTTAACTTGTGAATATAAATACTGTTTGGCCTTCACACACAGGGAACGCTAGCTGTGAGCTAGCTGCATTTATAACTCCAAGATCTGAACCTAATTTGAATGGCATCATATGAGCAAAGTGCTGCTGGTCTATTTAGATTTGTATTGTTTGTTAACCCGTTTAGTGCCATCACCAGATCCAGAAAACAGACAACAGTTTCTTAACTCAGGGGAGATGGTGAATGAGCTCGATGAACGAAGTCCTCTCTCATCATAAAGATTAGAAACCCTAAACCTAAATTTAAAAGTGAATAAGGGAGCAAACAAGAGCTCCTTCATTTGAAAAAATGAGTGGCAGTGATTCCGAAATCTGAAACATTTCAGTGGAGAAAAGAGTTTGGGACAGCATATACAAGCGCTCTGTATATTACCCCTGAAGCTCTACGCTGCCTCCTCTAGTAACATAAATGCACTTTTTGTGTTCATGTCCGTTCAAACCAAACCATTGTAACGATTCATGGTTTTTCTGCAATGACAAAATTAAACTCATATTTAAAAAAAAAAATCTTTGTTGGTTATACTTATGTGCAAGGAGAGACTCAACAAATGTTTATGAAAGTATTGTATCAGAATAAGAACAAGAATGGAAATAAGAAAACACACACGCACACACGCGCACACGCGCACACCATGAAATGTGTGCATTAATGTAACTGAGAACCAAATGCAGGGAAATCCTCCCCACGCTCTCAAGCATAAAGATGGATAATAGATAATACTCAGAAACTTAAATATGCGATTGCATGGGAAAGAGCCATCAGTGCGAGAGAGAGAGAGAGAGAGAGAGAGAGAGAGAGAGAGAGAGAGAAAGAGAGAGAAAGAGAGAGAGAGAGAGAGAGAGAGAGAGAGAGAGAGAGAGAGAGAGAGAGAGAGAGAGAGAGAGAGAGAGAGAGAGAGAGAGAGAGAGAGAGAGAGAGAGTGGAGGGGGGGAGGGGGGGGGGGGTCTGTGTTGTAGTTCATTTAACACAGAAATGCTTAGTGGAAGCGGGTATTTCCGTCTCCTCTCTAATGAACTGTATCAGCATCATCTTTATGAATGTCTGTCCCACAGCTTAACAAAATAATGACCAAAGATGCACAAAACATCTTTAAAGATCATTAAGGAATTGGAGACAGTGGTCTTATCAATTAGGAGTGCGCTCATAAAGAATTGCTCAATATTTCAGGGGATTTTGGCAATAAAAGTATGACTTGCTATTTCGGGGAACATTTTAATATCCAGAATATTGTTAGTGGATAGATGCACCTACCTCACGCTGTAGAGCTCTTAAAATATACACTCTGTGTCCTTGAAAGTCTTCTCTGCCATCACGATTGACCTGACGACCAAACACACATTTTCCTGTTGTCCTCAGTGTTTCTGCTGCTTCCTGTGGTTCTTACAGGCTCAGTCTGACCTTGAAAGAGAAGGAATGGGTTTCTGTCTCAGTGTGTGACTATCAATGAGGTTTTTTGTGGAGATAGAACCTTTGTTGGAGTGTAGATGGTGAGCAGGTCTTTGAGACAGGAGCCAGCAGCGTTATTGAGTGCCTGGTATGTTTAACAGTAGGATTTTGAACTGAACCTTTAAGGTAGAGACGGTTGATGTTTCTGATAAGGAAAAAGAAGAGCAGGTGACCAAGATAACATGGGCTTCAAATGAGATGGTTGAATCAAACCTAGGCTTCTGACCTGATCTGAGATGTTAGTGGAGGCTGAGTGCTACTGAGATCTTGGACAGTGTTTTTGATACCAATGATAATCGTTTCTGGTTTTGAACTCTTAAGCTGGAGAAAACCACACGTTTCAGCTTGACAAGACACTCAACGAGTGAAGGTGGGCAGATAATAGCAAGAACTTGGAAAAGTTTTTGAGCTGAAGAGGTCTCAAAGGAGCAGAAGGGAGAGAAAGCCCGAGTCAGCTGGAGTAAGAAGATCGTTTGAGTTCTTTATCAGAGCTGTTTGCACACTGTGAAAAAGGCCACATTCTTCTGCATTGTTAGATTGAAAATAATACTGTGCAATCAGTCTGAATGATAAAACTGCTACTAAAGGATTCATCTTTTTGTTTTATTGTCCCAGGTGCAGATTTGATCTGTGAACTTATGGATGTTCCTGGGAACAAAAATGACTGGATCATGTTGGAAGAATCTCCTCTGAGCTGCTGGACAAACTTCATCTCAGAGAATGGGACAGAAGTACACCTCATCAGCATCGAACCAAAGCCTGTGAGTTACACGATTCATTTCTAAACGAGCCAGTTCTATACAGTCTGTTTCGTTTAGACTCGTCGAAAGGCAGGTTGATACTTTTACCAAATTACAGAAAACACAGGAGCAGAATCAACAGAACTACAGCAAGAATGTCCAGCGTGTAATTTAAGGAGGGTAGAACTGCAATCGACCGTGTCGGTTAGCGGTCTGTGCTCATTTCATCGCTACAGCATTTGAACAAACATGTGTTGCTGCTCATCCTCACGCTGGCGCTGCTGAGATGAGGTGAATGAAGCTGTAAGAGTCTGTCAGGACAAGCATTAGAACATGACTATTAGGTTCAGCGAATGAATGTTTGGACCACAAAAGTTTTCGATAGCGAAAAAAGCCGGCCAACTGTTCCAAAAGCAGTTTTCTGTTGCATGTTTCATTAGTTTACAAAAGTAAACTAATAACTTATTTAAATGTTTCAAAGGAACACTGGCGTGTGTTGCTAAGAGTTGAGACCTTTACCTTAATTCCATGAAACCCTCTGAGAGCGTAGCGAAGTACCCGATACTACATTTTTTTACATTTCTTACATTTTACAACTTACAGAGTCTTTTATGGAAAAACAAAAGTAAACAATGACACTCGAGCTGTCAGACTAAGGCAGCTGTCTGGAACTCTGGAGCCGTCTCAGGTCAGAGAGCAGACACGCTCGCGCTGACTGCAGAGCCAGCTCCGGCCCGCGCAGACCCGCGCATACCGCTGACTGGAACCGAAGAATAGCGGGAAACCGCTCTGCATCAGCAAAGTCTCTTCAAAGCCACTTGAAAAAACCTAAAGAAATGCTCAAGAGGAAAGTAATTGTGTGTTGAAAGTCCAGGAACAGAAATAACCTGTCGAGGAGACTTTGTTTGATCGAGAGCGACAGAGAAGGAGATCTGTACCGGCGATGCAAATTATTACTAACTCTTCAGATTATTTCCTTTAACGGCAGCTTCTAATGTTGCTTTTGGACCTGTGAAACTTTGTTACTCAAACAAGGCTTTAACAGTAAAGTTGTATTTGTTTGTACAGACTGTAGTTTTAGATTTCTTTTTAATATGACGTTTGATTTTTTCCCCCTCATTGTGTCTCTAACTTGTATAGTGGCAAAATATGATAGCAACAAACATTTAGAATCAATTATTAAAATGCAGAATATTGTTATCCGTCACCAATAAGATTTCTGGGCTGTTTTATCCGGAGGTTTTGGGGGTGTCTGGGTCCTCTTGAGAGCAGAACTGTTCTGGTTGAGCGGCGAAGAAAAGCGTTTTGCTGGAAATACTGTAATCTCATCTAGACGTGATGTCAGAGTTATCCCGTAGGGATCAAATTACTCAAAAATGCTGCTTCAGAAAGTTTCTGTGGCGATACTGGGGTAATTTAAAAATGATTAACATTATTTTTGTTGCTGTTCCAGCAGAATGAAATGCTCAGTTAAATTTAATGACTGAAAAAAATATTCCAGCAACAGGTTGGATGCATACAACCCTATAGTTTTCTCATAATTGGCATTTTATTTGACCAGAAATGAAAGCTAGCAAAAGTTTTTAGCAAGATATATCAATTGTTGTCATATGTTTCATCCCAAGGTGGCGCTGCAACAAAGTTTTTTTTAACATCGCCAGGACATTGTGACGAGCATGTCTGTCAAGTTTCCGAATTGTAGCTCATTTTTCGTTTAGATGGTCTCAGGGAAGTTTGGAAAAGTAGCCTTTAAATACATTTTAATCCAGCTGGAAAACCAATACGGTGGATAAAGACAGCACAGAGTGCATTTGAACAAGCGTGAGTCTGGAATCAGAGGACATTTGGGATTCTACGACATACGGCGCAGTATTTAAGGACAAAACAAAGTGAAAATTTGGACAAGTGGTGGCGCTTGAGTCGCTCCTGCAGCCCACGAGGCCCATGAGCTTCACGTGTACTAAATTTAGGGCTTCACCCCAAAAACATCATGACAAAGTCACATAGAGTTCAGACCCTGGCATAACCATAACCTGACAATCAACTCTAAATCAAATATTGTTCCAAACAGAGAGGTTTTAAGGCACTGTAAACTATTTATTTGAAACCAGTCTTAACATAATAAGAAGGAACTAATCTCTCATGAAAGCTGGTGTTGTTCCGTTGTGTTTAGCGATGATTGTTCAGGCAGGTCATTCTATAGTTTTTTCTGTTTCCTCATCGCGTCTGAGTGTCTGGAAAACAAACTGGTACAGCACAAATGTTTATTCCTCATGGTTTCTTTGCTTCCGGATCACAGGAAGAAAGCGGTGGGAATTTCTATGGCTGGGTCGGATTGAGACTCTTTATCATCATTTCAAGAACACGTTGATCTCGACAGATCGATGCAAATCCCCCCCAGCACAACTCTGCAACCAGTCTGCTGCAGTCTCACAGAGTTCAAGCAGATGGAAAGTTTCAAGAATCAAAACATCATGAACCGTGGGCGCATGCGCTCAGATACTTGGGTCTTACCAGATGCTCCTCGACTCCCAACTAAAGCTCATTCTGATTCAGTATCGTAAATAGCAATAGGAAAGTCCCCCATTTACTACAATATATCTACACTAGCCGCAAAATATCTACATACAGTACAAATGAAACCATCAGGAATGAAAGGAGTCTACTATTACTGCAAGCCACAAGGAAAGACCCCACCCGCTGGAACTGATACATAAAGAACTCCCAGCTGTCACAGAAATGGAAAAAGAAGTTGTGGAGGAAAGCATTACAGTAGACAGCAAGGATTGTGTTCATTCCAAACCAACACACTTCTGCACTAGATCAAACGGTGCGTGATGAGGAGAGTTCTGCTAACCATTGCTGGAACAATCCACTGATTCCTTATCAGCCTCCAAACCCTAACTACCTTATTTCAAACATTGTCTGAAGTTTGAGCATTATACGGCTCTTAAAACATAACTTGAATACTCGCAGAGAGCCAGGTTTTAACAGACTGGGCTCCATGACATCTCACACGGTGACTC
Organism: Danionella dracula; assembly: GCA_900490495.1. Taxonomy (NCBI): domain Eukaryota; kingdom Metazoa; phylum Chordata; class Actinopteri; order Cypriniformes; family Danionidae; genus Danionella; species Danionella dracula. Next base: position 43,059 of record UELW01000912.1, read on the forward strand.
CTCGCTGGTTTAGGGCTTTACCTCCAACTGGGAACAGAGAATGAGGAAACTAGCTGATCGTGATGCATCACGACTCCTACCTAAATCTTGAGCTGGAGCTGTTTAATGGTGTTTTTGGGAAAAGCGCTGAGAAGAGTGTTCCAGGAGTCCAGCTGTTGGAGATGAATGCAGGAACCGGTTTCTCTAAACCTCGTCTGGAAACGAAGCGTCTGATGTTTCTAAGACGGATAGAAGCTGATTTGGACGTTGCTTTGATGCTGCTTTTGAAACTGAGATCAGAGTCCAGAATCACCTCCAGATTCCTGATTTGTAGTTGTGAGGCCCTCAGCAGTGAGATACGTGTTAACCTTAACAACCTCGCTTTTGCTTCCGAATGCTGTAATGTACTACTGTTTCCACGGCGCTGTGTATCTTGTGTGTTTATGTGGCTATCTTAGGGTTAGGGTCCTGGGTTTGAAGTGCTGCTGCTGACATTACATTTCATCCTTTCTCTTCATGGATGTTGGCAGGAGATGATCTTCACCTTGAACACGTCGAAGATGAAGCCATCAGTTCTTGTGTTCACCTCCTCGAGTAAAGAAAGGTTCCATTCTATGATCTACGACAACCCTGACGTCACAGTCTATGTAAGGAGCACACACGCACACGCATCATCGTCAGACTTTGACACCTCAGCTAAGCAAAAGTTCCACCCATCCACAAACTGCAGTATTTCCTTTTCTATCTGAGTAATTTCAGTCGTTCTCTGAATGTAGTTGATGACATCTGAGTGTGCCGCTCCACTGAACTCCGTGGCTTTACCATTTCAAAGCTTCTAGAAGTTCTGGAGCAATCACATGCCTTCTGTAGTTCTGGTTAGACATCAAAAGATTGACACAAGAATTCATTCACATCTTTG
>UELW01000811.1:0-70849 GCA_900490495.1 Danionella dracula
TCAAAGATCCACAAACGTCTGCAGGGAGATCTGAGAAAAATAATCCAAATCAACTAAAAAAAACTATATAAAAAGCAGAGGATTGTTTAGCCACGTTATTACACTTCACATTTTTTCTTTGTTGTTCTTCAAACACAGCATATTTCATCTGCAATTTTGTCAATAAGCTACAAAACTGTAAAAAAGTAAAAAAAAATATTTAATTAAAAAAAGTTTAACTTCACTCTGTGCTCTTCTGAAAAATCTCCACAAGAAGAATTTTATATAAATTGGTTAATATAAAAATAAAATATGAGTTTAAGTAACTGAAAATATGATGTAATAGCTATATCTAATATTAACTATTAAAAGTTGATTCTATTATAATAGCTAATGTATGAAAAATGTAGTAAAATAAATGTTTTTACTATAATGTATACGTAACCTTTTCTGTCTGTATTTTTACAAAAAATACAGTGTAGTGTTTTATTTTGATACATATATTAAATATATTTAGTATTAGTATATTAAGTAGGTACTATAATTTCCAGGATTTGGCAGCAGGCGGTGGAAAATGTCCCTTATTTCTATATCCAAAACTTGTCTGGTATGGTGAAGGGTGTTCCACCGACAAAGTTGGTTTTGCGCATGTTCACAAATCACGTGCATCCGGTCTTTGCGACGGGTTCTAAAGACAATAGTGCCATGGTTATGGCCGCCCCGCAATCTGTGGAGCTGATCTGTTAAAAACAGTCAATGAAGAGGCAGAATCCTATTGGCTTTGACACTATGATGATGGTTGCAGACTTTTATTAACCACCACCAATCATTTTGGTTTCATCTCCCTTCAGAAAAATTCCAGGATAACACTTTTATTAGTGTGTGATTTGGAAATTTACATGCTGCCAACTACATGATTTAATTCAGTTCAATTGTTTACATTTCATAAATCCTTCAAAACACTCTACCTCATAGCCTTATCTTAATTTCTTGTTAGTTATGTTGCACTTTACTGTACTGATGTGGTTTGTATTGTACTTATGTTGTTTGCACTGACGGCTCCAATGTACCAAAGGAAATTCCTTGTGCACACACGCACACGCAAACACACGCACGCACCACACACACACACAATAAGCTGATTCTGTTTTCACCATGTTCTCCAGCACTAGAAAAAAATATATAAACTTAACTTTTCTCCACACAATGCTCCAAGTTGGAATAACAGTTACATTTTAATAAAAGGAGTCATCTTGCTTTACTGAATGGTTTGAAAAAGGAATCTGGTCTCTGTTTATATTTTACGTTTATAGTGAGTCTTTCTGTGTTTAAATATGTTAATTAATACATGTAATGCATTTTTTTAGTTATTTGTCCTTTTAATAACGTTAAAGCAAGAAAGCCACCGAACTCATACATTTACTGATTAACATCTAAATATTTTGTAAATTAAAAATCAAGCTGCCGTAATATAATCTTCTAGGAGCTGTAAACCGAGTCCTCGAAAATGACCTGGAAGCACGTGATTTGTGAGAATGCGCAGAACCAACTTTATCAGTGGTATAGATTGTATAGCGACAAGGGGCCTTAATAAGGTTGCAGATGGGGGGCCTGTGGGACCTTAATGTGGCCCTGAGTGTCCCTATCACTTACATATAGATATATTTATAGACGGGTGAATGTCAATTTAAAACTAGTCACATGATTTCAAACTGCTCTGGATTTATGCTTGATCTTATAGAGACTCAGAGCAGAGCCAGACAAACAGGTCAGAGTGTAATATACATGTTGGTTTTCTAATTCCTCCAGTAAACATAAACTGATGTTTGTGTTCAGAACTAGCGAGAGCCTTAAACAAAGTTGCAGTGCTGTGGAACCTTAATGTGGCCCTATCACTGCACAGAAGCACCAGGAGAACATAGAGCCTCACTAGCACCCTTTCCACAGCCACCTGGTTTTAACCTTGAGGTCTGCCATCCCGGTACTAGCCTCACTCCTGTTTTGAGCTGCAGGCTGATTGGGCTGGTAATAATATTAAATGTGAAATATTCCTCATTTTCACTCCAATTCTTGACCTCCAATTCTTGTGGGCTTTCTTCCCTTTTGGGGTTGCCACATTGGAATGAACCGCCAAATTTTCTGGCATATGTTTTATGTGGCGGATGCCCTTCCAGCTGCAACCCATCGCTGGGAAACATCCACACACACTCAAACACTGTGGACAATCGTTTTTACCCAATTGACTTATTCCGCATATCTTTGTTCTTGTGGGGGAAACTGGAGCACCCGGAGTAAACCCACACGATCACGAGGAGAACATGAGAACTCCACACAGAAATGCCAACCGACCCAACCGAGGCTCGAACCAGTGATCTTCTTTCTGTGAGACGACCGTGCTACCCACTGCACCACCGTAACGCCCCAAATTCTTGATCTGTGAAAGTTGAATACCTCCTCTGGCAGCCAGCAGGGGCGTTTCAACCGTGGTGGAAGACCCAATGTTATGACTCCTAAAAATAAATTTCATGCCTTGGTAAGCTGTAAGTCTGAGGAACAACCTGTTTGAGTTTATTTGTGAAACGTATTGGTGTATCGAGTTATCATCTACAAAAAGAAAGAGTCGACTATGATTCGCTGAAACGAATCTTTCTGAAAAGTGACGTAGAACTGTAAAAAACCGTACTAAGCTCCTCCCACCGCTCGCTCAAGGTTACCTGGAGAGCTGTTTCCCAAAAATGGCTGCTAGCGGTTGAGATTCGGGTCGCATCATGACGAGGAACTGTTTAACGTTGGTGAGGATTCTCATTATTATTTTCTCTGAGAGAGAAGGGAGCGATGGTGAAGCTTCACTTTTCAGAACCTCAAGAGAACAAGGACAACCTTTTCTTGTGTTTCAGCATTTTCACGAGGACTGCTTCACGAATCTACATGCCTTCAACTCAGCTTCACAAACTGCTGATCACTTCCAGCTTTATTTGTTTAGAAAAGCCAACTCACACTGCAATATCAACGTTATACTTTTTATTTGAGGAATGCGATTATGTTAACTTGATTTTACTCAAAGAAATGTAGCAGACGTCATTAAGCATGCATATGTGACTTAATATATATTAACATAATTAATTCAATTTACCTTACAATTTAAAGATTTTCTCCATAAGTTTGCTTTGAAAAAATATGACAAGTTTTTTTGACAAATAAATATGACGTTTCTTTAAGTAAACTAAATGAACTTACAATGTACACAATAAAATGTAGTGTTAATTGACTCCGTTCCGTGTCTTTTTGGTCCTACTCTACATAGAGTTAAATTAACAATCAGTCTCTCCATTTGAACCAAAAATATAGTAAGTTAAACTCTTACTTCTTTACATTGTGATGTAGCAAATAGAGTTGTCAGATTTTTATCGTGAGCACATCACAAAGTGCAAGTTTTCCGTGAAGAAGTAAAATCCTAAGAGTAAAATTAACTCTACCCAGAGTAAGACCAAATAAACTGTAAATGGAGAGAAACCATTGGTTATTGTATTCCCCTAATATAAAAACATCACAACTATTTGTCTCATCACATTGTAACAAAGAATAAGAGTTGTATAAGACTAAAACATTTATGGTTCAGGTTGATGAGCTCAGTGTTAATTTAACTCTATTTAGAGTAGGACCAAATAGACTTTTACTGTGTATGTAACAATATTTTGGGTATTATTTGTACACTATTTAGAGTCTGTTGGGACTAATCTGGAAAGAGTTCATCTTAGTGTCAGCATTTACTGCGTATTCTTGTTTTACTGACGCTAGTGCTTAAGAAACGACCCTAAAAGACCCTCAGCTCCACAGGCCCCTGTCGGTGTCCATGTTACCTCCTTCCACGCCACTTGCAGAATGCGCAAAACTCGCCACTAGCTGACTGCACGCTTTCCTACTGCTCCAACACAGACAGCGCGCAACTTTGAGCCGCACGCAGAGGCTCTCGGGCTCCCGCTCGGCCTCGCGCACGCGCTTACCTCCAAAGTCCGGATCTCTTTCTGAGTCAAGTCGTTGGATGTGGCACATTTGGTCCTCAGACCCTCCAAGCTGGAGATGCTAATGTCAATCATGTTTTGCACCAGCTCGCACTGCTGCAAGGCTTTTTGCAAACTCAGGTGATGCTCGTCGCTTTGGCTCATGTTCTCCTCGTCCATCATGTGCGCGCGGCGGTTCCCCTTCTCGATCGGATTAGATTGGCTGAGCAGCTAGACTCGAAGGTGATGCCATTGTTGATATCCTGGCGGCGTTGGCATCGTCAGGGTTGCGTGCGGCGCTGTCTACCGTTACACACAGATTGTGGAGGAAGGAAAAATTCGGATCCTCGTTGCGGAGGCTTCCGTTAGATCCATCAAATCAAGGCGAACAGAGACGCGTTCGTCGGGAGAGAAGGCAGGGTGGCGTTTTTTACGCGCGAGGAACCGTTTGCCTGCGTGTATTCCCCTTATGGAGCATCTCCGCCCGCGTCCAGGCGCTCCCCATCACAGCGACATGTTCGCGTCAATCACGGCAACAGCATCAGCAGCATCGGCGGCGCGAGCGAGCGGGCGGCTGAAGTCTCGCGAGAAGACGGCGTCAGTGCGGTGAGCTCACTCTTTGAACTCGGACAACCCTCAAAGCACAAGAGTGTCTCCCCAAGCGAAATAAATTATAGTACTTAAAATATGTTTATATTTCAGATATTATGCTTAAAAATGTAAGTACACAGATTGTACTTTTTGTAAGTAAACACACTCGGCAAAATCGGCAAACTCAAATTAACGCCCTGATATTTAAATTTAACTTAGTCAAAGTGTCTATAGCATTCAATCAATTAATCCGTTTTTTTTATATAGCGCTTCTTTAGCAATTTCTTTCAAAGCAGCTTCACAAAGTCCTCGTGAGCATCAGGCAGAGTAAATATGAGTTTCTCTGTGAGGGGACTCTCGCTGACTGAGGCAGGTGCTAATCACCTCACCAGCATAAAGAATGTACAAACTTAATATCCATCGACGAACGGTTTGCCAGACAGCACCTGAAAAAACAAAACAAACAAAGACAAAACAGAAACTAACAAATGGAGAAACAACGGTTAAAAAACTGTAACACAGACAACAAACAGGTGATCAGCATCAGCTGCAGGAGGAGAGATAAATGATGAGGAGAGCTTAGAGAGGAACATTGAACCACATTGTTTTTAAAACAGTTTGTATATATATACATATATGGGTTAATGAGTTAACACTGGCGCTGAGTTATTTTTAACTCTTATGTAGTTAACCACGTAACACTTTTAGAAGTTAGTTGTTATCGACTTACGTGTCAAAAATCAACTCACAGAGTATTAGTTTTTACGCCTGAATAGAAGTTAATATTATGTAACACTTAGTCATTGTTACTATGCATTTACTACAAATTCTTTAAAATGACACACAAATACTGTCATACTTTGCTCTCAACATTTATTTCAACCTCAATGCACTACATTAAAATGAGAACAATATATTTAAAACATTTAGCAATAAGGAATAACATGTGCTCTTACACGACATGTTGATTGAGCATTATACTCTTTATAGAAATATATTTGACTAAGTTAAAAAGACATGTACTTTCTAAAAAGTACTTATTTCACATTTGCTTTGTTACATATTTTAATATATTTTAAATTGCTCAAAATTGTCATCGTAACATACACTGAAAGTATAATTTATAAGTATTTTACAGTCAAAGCTGTAACATTAAGTTTAAGCGTGTGTCTAGTTCAATAGTCTAATTATGAAGTAGTCGTAAAAGCCATATTAATATTCATTCATTTTCATGTCAGCTTTCTTCTCTTTCGGGGTCGCCACAGCGGAATGAACCGCCAACTCTCTGGCATATGTTTTACGTGGCGGATGCCCTTCCAGCCGCAACCCATCGCTGGGAAGCCATATTAATATATTAAATAATAATAAGGCCTTCAAGAGCTTTTCCATAGCTCAAAGATGCTTTACAATTATCAGAGCATTATTCATTCACTCCACATTCACTCTCTGCTGGTGATAAGCTACCTCTGTAGCCCTCAGCTGCCCTTGAGCAGTCTGACAGAACGTGGCTGCCATTCTGCACCTACAACCTCCTGCCCTCCACCAAACACCCCCCACCAGTCACACACATCCACCAAACACCCCCCATCCGTCACACTTATCCACCAAACACACCCCACCAGTCTCACTCATCCACCAAACACCCCCCACCAGTCACTCACATCCACCAAACACACCCCACCAGTCTCACTCATCCACCAAACACACTCCACCAGTCTCACTCATCCACCAAACACCCCCCCACCAGTCACTCACATCCACCAAACACACTCCACCAGTCTCACTCATCCACCAAACACCCCACCAGTCTCACTCATCCACCAAACACCCCCCACCAGTCACACACATCCACCAAACACCCCCCATCCGTCACACTTATCCACCAAACACCCCCCACCAGTCTCACTTATCCACCAAACACACTCCACCAGTCACTCACATCCACCAAACACACCCCACCAGTCTCACTCATCCACCAAACACCCCCCACCAGTCTCACTCATCCACCAAACACCCCCCACCAGTCACACTCATCCACCAAACACACCCCACCAGTCTCACTCATCCACCAAACACCCCCCACCAGTCTCACTTATCCACCAAACACACTCCACCAGTCACTCACATCCACCAAACACACTCCACCAGTCACTCACATCCACTAAACACACCCCACCAGTCACTCACATCCACCAAACACACCCCACCAGTCTCACTCATCCACCAAACACACCCCACCAGTCTCACTCATCCACCAAACACACTCCACCAGTCTCACTCATCCACCAAACACCCCCCACCAGTCTCACTCATCCACCAAACACCCCCCACCAGTCACACTCATCCACCAAACACACCCCACCAGTCTCACTCATCCACCAAACACACCCCACCAGTCTCACTCATCCACCAAACACACTCCACCAGTCTCACTCATCCACCAAACACCCCCACCAGTCTCACTCATCCACCAAACACCCCCCACCAGTCACACTCATCCACCAAACACACCCCACCAGTCTCACTCATCCACCAAACACACCCCAACAGTCTCACTTATCCACCAAACACACCCCACCAGTCACTCACATCCACCAAACACCCCCCACCAGTCACACTCATTCACCAAACACACCCCCCACCAGTCAGTGAAGTGAGTGTGTGAAGTGGCTTGCCGAAGTCTATAAGGGGAAAAATGGATCCAGCAGGGATCGAACCACCAAACTTCCTTTTATAGGACGACTAACTCCACCCTTTTTTCACCTTTCCACTCTGGTTATTTAATACACTTTAAGTTGTTCTACTTTAGCATAAATAAATACTCTTAAACAATTGCTTTTCGGCATTTTATTTACAATTAGAATGAATTTTAAAATTTGTCTTATCTCTTTGTTTTTTATTTATATTCTGTTTGTGTATAAAACTATTTTTTCAATATAGTTTAATAAAAAAGCTTGATTTATTGGTTGACTTTTGACTAAATTATTGACTAGTTTACATGAAATGGACACCGTAAACTCTCAGTAAACCTAAAACTAATTATACCTGGAGTTTTATGATTTGTCTGTTGATTAAAATGTTCCTGATACAACCTGATATGTGTAAAGTTTATGAAAAACATTACGAAATCAGATTTTTTATGATTATGAGTTTTTGTCTGCTTTAAGATCATAGTTAGTTTTTTTTATTCAAACTTATCCTGTATAATATAAAAAAATATTTATCCTGTATAATATAAAAAAATATATTAAAATATAAATTTTTAATATATCTTGTGTTCTCTGAAATCTATAAACATTCTAAAACTTGCATTTAAATGTGATGTTTTACATGTTGTTTCTTCGGTGTGATAAACATGTGGATTTTTGTTTAATATGTCCCTGATTGACAAGACAACCTGTTCTGGTCTAGGGAAATATGTTGTTAGTTACAATGCATTGAATATGCATTTATGCAAACAGAATAGAGACTGGAATATTAAACCACAACAAGTCTTTAAGTTGGTCATTAAAATGCACTATAGCTGCTCCGAAAAAATGGTAAATTAAGCAGAACACTAAAGTGAGCCCCTAAAAGAGTGCGCTCAAATAAAACTGTTTAAAATAAAACTTAGGAAAACCAGAGGAAAAAAAAATAGGAACCCATGATGAAATTTTTTTTACATTTACAGCTCTCATAATTTTCCGTCAAATGGGTATTCCCATTTTAAAAGCAATTAAAAAGCACAATTTTACTCCATAATACATTAACATATATGACTTATCTCAAATTCAAACACTATAGAGAACATATCTTGAATTGTTGCAACCAGTCCCTACTAGAAAATAATATACACTTGTAACACTTTTATTCTTGTAAAAATTTGAAACGGGTCGATTTGACCCGAAGGCCACACGAGGGTTAAGGAAAATGAGGTTGGGTTCTTGTTGGTTAACTCACAAATAATCTCTCGTTTATTCGCAAACTCTTATTTTGCCATTAAACCCTCCTTCTCGACAAGCGCCTTCCCTATTGGTCAAAATACTAACAGCCGGTGACGTTAACAAGCGGAAACGTCTATCCAGTCAGAAAAACGCGCCAAAGAAGCAGCGTCGAACTCCGAATACTAGAAAAGAGAATGGCATCAACAAGTAAAGCACAACAGACGAGAAATTTACCATGGTAAAGTGTTTTTCACCTATCTCACTAAACATCAGGGCATCGCGTTGTCTGCGGGTGGAAATAAAACGTTTAACGCTCATATCACGCGAAGCTCTGCTTTGTTTACATGTGGATAGCTGGTAACAATGTTAATGTGATTAAAGGCTAATGTTTGTTCATGTGATTAAAGGCTAATATTTGTTCATGTGATTAAAGGCTAATATTTGTTCATGTTTTTAGCACGAATGGTCTTTGATCAGGTTTTTATGTACAATGGAGAACGTGTGACATTGCAAGTGAAAAAAAAGTAGTGTTTTGGTCACGTGGTTTAACGTTATAACTTTCCAGAAACATTAACGTCATCCATTTGTCTCCATATGAATTATTTTTTGCTGTTTTCGTATATCAAATGCTATTATGATTCACAAACACATCATATATGCTTGTGTCTGATCAAAAATTCAAAAGAATACTGTCTGTTGTGTTGTCTAATATCTTTTAAGAATGTTTCGGAAGAATGTATTTAGGGTGAAATTTAACAAAGTAGTCTCTTCCATCATGTCTCAAGGTCTTAAAGTCACACTTCCTGTGTCCGGACTCAATCTTTCTCTCAGTAAATTAACGATTTACAATCTTTTCAGCCATTCTTCTAATCTGGTGAGAACACTTTTAGCGTAGAGTAAATAGAGTAAAGAAACGGATTAGACCAGTAACATGTTTAGAATAGAAGCAGAATGGTCAAAAAGCTTAAAAAAAATGTTCTTTTGTTTTAAATAAGGTATTTATCAGTTGTACGGTGCTGAAGTGAGTCCATATTTTAAAATGCTAGTGTGTTGTTGTTTGTAATGTTGCAGAATGAACTTGTAAGATAATGAGTTTTAAATGGAGCAAAAAATGATGTTATTAATTTTCATGTGTTCTTGTTTTTCAGGGTTGAGAAGTACAGGCCACAGACGTTAGAAGACCTCATCTCCCACCAAGACATCCTCAGCACAAGTACGCACGCAGTGATGGTTTCTGGGCTACAGATGGCTTTTACTGTAGATGAAGCTGGGTGATATGGTTAAAAAGTATATATATGAAGATCTTCGGGGATTTTTTTTTCTTCTCCATCAGTATATGTCAATAATTATTATGATAAAGAGGTCTGCTTTTTATCTCCAGAAATGCATCTTGTCTGTGATAACTTAAGACGCTTGTGTTCTTCATCTCAGTCCAGAAGTTCATCAGTGAAGACCGGCTGCCTCACCTGCTCTTCTACGGACCTCCAGGAACAGGAAAGACTTCGACCATCCTCGCCTGCGCTAGACAGCTGTACAGAAATAAAGAATTCAACTCCATGGTTCTGGAGGTAATTCACTCGTCTGTGTTCAAGGCTCCGGCGTGTTCCGTAGCACATTCGATCAGTTTTGAAGTGAAGAGCAAAGAGAAATAAAATTAAAATAAAATAACAAGAAGTCATATTTTAAAAGATTTCAAAATGTGTCTACAATCAAGTCTGTGATCGATTCTCACAAATACGTTTTCGGAGACTTTTTTTTTTTTAGTTTTCTGATTATTTGGCCACTTTTAATTCAGAATACTTCCTTCCTAAATAGATACCATATTTGTTGGGTTTCAGGCTGGAGTTTTTTTTATTAGAAAAAAACATTAAAAACAGCTCTAAGTTTTTGAAGCCAACACTGGCGGTTTGCCTAACAGTTTTATAGATAACAAAAAAAAGAGGGAATAAAAACTAAATAAATTCTGTGTTTACATACATTTCAAAAACACTTCAAAATTGCATACAAAAATCCAAGAATCTATGCAACTAGAACTTGTATAGTTTATATTTTTTATTTTATTAACCTATTCAGGGAAGATAATGTAACATACTTTTTTCCTATCTACAAGGTTTATTATAAAAAATATATATAAAAAATATATATGTATATATACACACACACACACATTTAAACAAAATGAGTCACAAAACCAGATTGTGCTTGAAAGGATGATTTAATGTGAAACAAAAAAATCGATAACGTTCATAAATAACAATACCACCATTATTATGGTTCCTCCATATATAATACAATGATTAGTTTAAAGAGCCTTGTAAATAAAGGTTGAACAATCCATATATTTAAAGTAGAGTCGTAAAGCATTCAAAGGCATTCATGTATGTGGGTTGGCTCTATTGTGAACTCTAAAGATGTATTTTTATTGATGTTCCTCAGCTCAATGCTTCTGATGATCGTGGCATAGACGTGGTGCGAGGGCCGATCCTCAGCTTTGCCAGCACACGAACCATCTTCAAGTAAGAGCAGAACATTCATGTGCACACAAACATACAACTATAAATAAAGGTTACCAAGTCAATTAAAGATAGATTAATAAAGATAAATCCTTGTCTAGAGTAAAAAGTGAGACGTTTTACATTACAGTTTTACAGTTTCATGAATGTTCTATGTACTTTTCAGCACTTCAATTTATGGAGAGTGCAGTTTTGAATAAAAAAAAATGTTTATTTATTTTTTATTTTGATGAACAACCTAAATTCGTCCACGTAAATGGGTAAAATAGTTTTATTTTCTTTTAATAAATCTGGAAGTAATACCTCTTCTTTGTCATTACTTTTGATGCCCAAAGTGCCCTTATGGATATCATATTAAAATATGTATATTATATAATTATATTGTATATGTATATATAAATATAATAATATATTATACAAAGATTGTGTAATACCAAGTTTTGATCACACCTTTTGCATTTGTAGTCTGTTCGAAGCGCCAATAATAGCAAAGCTTTTCAGATGCTGAGCTTGCTGGGAAATGTAGTCCCTGCATTCAAGTCCCCACACCTGTCACATAAACAACAGTTTCTGCCCTCAAAAGAGCTACTGGACAGATATACAGACAGGCCTTTAAATGATGATCTGTTGCTGTAAACCTCTCCAGGAAGGGCTTTAAGTTGGTGATTCTGGACGAAGCGGATGCTATGACCCAGGATGCCCAGAACGCTCTGAGGAGAGGTAGAGTACCATCTGCCCCTGCATCGGCTCACCCGCTGAGCGCCCAAATGGCTCCGCGGCAAACCAATGAGCTTCCATTATTTCACTCTCCACAGTGAGGCATGAATGAAAGCGGCTTTTGCATTTTTAAATTTCTTTTATTTTTATTTTTTTTCATTTTTAAAACTATTACGGTGGAATAAGTATGTTACTTAATATGCAATATTTATTTATTGGTATATTTTTGTTGTTGTTTAAACTGTAGGTACTATAGCTTAGTCTTTAGTCTAAATAGAATTAAACTTTTAATATGTTCTAAAACAACAGAGTGTAAATAACGGATGCATTTAGAACTGAATGAAGATCTATTTGTCTTTTTCTGACGATAAAATTAAAGACTATTACAGTGATCTATGATTAAGTCAAAACGAATTCAATATTTAAATTCAGAATTTACATTTGTATATTTGTATATTTTATCATTGGTGTATATTTTAATAGTGTCTATTAAATAACAATCTCTGTCTGGTTTTTCTCCTTCTCTTTCTTCTCTCTATCCGTTTTTCCCTTTCTCTCTCTCCCCTCTATCATTTGTTTTCTTTTCACTCTTCTTTCTCTCTTTTCTCTTTGCTCCCTATTCTTTCTCATTTTCTTCTCTTATTTTTCTCTTTCTCTCACCCTCTATTCTTACTTTGTTTCTTTCTCTCACTCTGTTTCTCTCTTCTTTTCTGTTCTTTCTCTCCCTCTCTTATCGCTCTCTCTCTCAGTCATCGAGAAGTTCACAGAGAACACTCGTTTCTGTCTGATCTGTAACTACCTCTCAAAGATCATTCCTGCGCTTCAGTCTCGATGCACGCGCTTTCGTTTCGGGCCTCTGTCGCAGAGCCAGATGATTCCCAGACTGGAGCACGTCGTTCAGCAGGAGAGGTGAGGCTTCTTCAATCTTCATCATTAAGAGAGCTTAAAGTTAAAAATCTGACCAAACTCTTGGAGGAACTCAAATCCAGGAATGTTTACAGCAAAACAATTTAGAGCCAAGACAGTGTGCTATACTAACCACTGCGATCCGCATTGTATTACACATTGTCTGCAGGGTCTTAAAAAATGTTTAGCCCTTAAAGTCTTAAATTCACTTGTGTAGGTCTTAAATAAGGTTTCACAGGTTGTTTTTTTTTCAGATTTCTATGTAAAGCATATACATCTGATATGTATTTTTTTTTTTAGCTTGGGGTTGCCAGAGATTGAGAATATGCCATTAAGTGCCAAAAAAACAATTTATATAGGCTTTTATATTTTCAAGCATTTATGCACATTTTCTCATCAGTCATGGTTAGGGTTGCTAGTGTCAGTAAATAAATCCTCAAAATAAATAAATTCATAAATCCTCAAAAAAATTAAGTGACTTCGAACAGTGCAATACTTTAAGAAAAGGATCTAATACATCCAAATCAAGAAAGTGAGAATTGGGGTCGCCAGAGATTGAGAAAATGTTCAACTTTGTAAAAAGCATGGTTAGGTGTGAGGAAACGTTTGTAAAAACTCAAAAACATACATGCTAATGTTTGGGTTGCCAGAGATTGAGAAAAAGGATCCTAAATGTTTAAAAAAAATGGTTGTTGGTGGTGCCAGATTTTGAGAAAATGTTCATGAAGGCTCAATCATGTTAAAGACATGGTTAGGGTTGCCAGTGTTTGAGAAAACCTTCATAAATGCTCAAAAACATGAACCTTTTAAAAAATGTATGTGAAGCATACTTTTTATTATGAAAATTGTTTTGTATGTGTTTTTGGAGTTTTGATGTAGGTCTTAATTTGATTCTTGACGATCTTAAAAAAGTCTTACATTTCTTATCAAACCTGCGTAAATCCTGCATTGGGCTCCATTGTTTTATGAGCATCAACTGCTTTTCTCTGGTTATTCATATAAAATCTGCTATCTACTCTCGCTGGCATGAATGTAAAACCCTGAATGAATTGAAACACAAAAGAGCGTCACAGAAGCGACCCAACCCATCAGTTCAAGTGATCTCAAAACTCATTTCAGCCTCTTGATGTCCATCAAGCTGAGTAAAACAAAAGCAGATGCTGTATGTTTTGCAATCTGTTTGTTTTCAGCATCGACATCACTCCGGATGGGATGAAGGCCATTGTGACCCTCTCAACGGGAGACATGAGGCGATCGCTGAACATTCTGCAGGTGTGTAGAGCCCAAGCCTTTAGCGCTTTGCTCCTCACTACACGCCGACTGAAGGTCTAATTCTTTCTCCAGAGCACACACATGGCTTATGGGAAAGTGACGGAGGAGACGGTGTACACGTGCACGGGGCATCCTCTCCGCTCAGACATCGCCAACATACTGGACTGGGCCCTCAATAAAGACTTCACCAGCGCCTATAACCGTATCCTTCTCAAACCTACATCGTAGTACAGCTCCACAATTAGTCGTTAAAGATGCTGTATCACGTAAACTAACCAACCAATAAGATGAATTGCAAATGCAGCTCATCGCAACGTAGAACCTGCACAATAACTGACCTGGAACCGCATCTGGTAAAAACAATAAGTGTATAAGGATGTTTCAGCCAAAATGCCCCAGTTATTGGTTACCCAAAGATGAATGTGTTTGTCAGAAAGGGGGGGGGGGTTCTGTGTGCAACAAGCAAAACTAGCAGGGGGTGTGGGCGATGTGTGCAGTAGGAGGGACAGGGTGTACACGACTCGTTTTGGGGAGCACAGCCATTTGCGGAGATTCAAAGACAATGTCAAAAAAGGTAATTAAGGCTCTAGTGAGGGGGTCTCGAGGGGGTCAAATATATGTTATCGATGATTTAGAGGAGCATGCTATGGCACCTTTAAAGACCACAACAAAGGGAGAAAATGTACAAAAAATCCTCACAAACTGGTTTTTAGTAGAGCCATAGTTTAAGAAAAACTCATAAATGCTCAAAATCATTAAAGGGATGGTTAGGGTTGCCAGATACTGACATAAGACTCATAAATGTTTAAAAATGTAAGTGATTGTTGGTTGCCAGAGATTGAGAAAATGCTTATAAATGTTCAACTTTGTAACAGACAAATTGAGAAAACTTTTTTAAATGTTCAAAAACCTTAAAAGCGATGGTCTTAAGTTTGTTTCTTGAATGTTTGTCGAAGAACCTAAAAATGAATTCAAAAATAGTATATAGTGCTCTTTTATTAGAACTGTAAACAATGGGGCATTAATTTGTTGTGGAAACAGCATTTCTATACACATCTTTCAAGTTCATGGTTGCACTTCTTCGTTTGGAGACCTCCACTCGAAAAAATCGGAAATTAGTATTTTTTTGCTGTTAAAGAAAATTTTATATATATATATATATATATATATATATATATATATATATATATATATATATATATATATATATATATATATATATATGTACATACATACATACATACATACACCTTTTCTTGTGTAAATGATTTTCATGGATAAGGAAGCCTAAAAAGATGAGAAATAAATTGGACGATGGCTTATTGTTTTGGTGTATGTAATAGATGATTTAAGATGTTAACAAAAAGGATGATAACAGAAAGTCATCACAAGAGGAAGGATGAAGGTCTTGACAGTAACAGTATTTATATTGAACACATGATTATATTTCTTTCTCTTGAAAATTTTTTTTTTGTCTATATGTTGATACTTTGATTTATTTCCTATTTCTTATAATGTGTTTATTCAAGCTTTTTCCAAATGGTCTTGTATTTTACACAACGCTGGGAACGCGATCAGTCCTTATCTGGGTTCATCAGAAATTCTTGAACTCAAAACTCTGAAAGGTCTGGCTCTTCACGACATCTTAACTGAAGTACATCTGCTGATTCACCGTGGTAAGACATCTAGTGATGTGTCGTTCATGAACGATTCGTTCTTTTTGAACAACTCTTTAATGTGACTCCATAGGAACGAATCGTGACGGAGAGGAATTTGTTCAGTTGCGCATGCGAAACATCTTTCTGGTTTTCTGAGCGTAACGCACTCGTCATTAATGACAAGAGAACGAAAGGACCTGGAGGACTAGAAAAAGATCTAATCTTTTCTGCTTCCGGCTCAAACTGCATTTGGTTAACATTACGGAGCGGTCATGAGCCGGAAACCTAAAAGATTAGTTCTTTTTGTTCATACTGCATTTGGTTAATATTAGGAGAGTCACGAGACAGAAGAACTAAAGGATGTGAATGACTCGGGAAAAGAACAAATCTTTTAGGTTTCTGGCTCATATTGTGATAAAAATATTAATATTATAATAAAAAAATAAATATTAGGTAGCGGTAACGTGACAAAAGAACCAGACTCCACTCGTTACCATCAGAGAGAAGTGAAGTGTCGAACAAATGAGACTTTAACCTAAAGACAGATCAGAGCTGAGCTGAATCAGACTAAAAGACCTTAGGCTTAATTAAATTATGTTTTTTGTCTTCAAGCATTATAGTTTTCTCTTATTTGTAGAGTGATTCACGTTTGTGTAGATACTAAATGTGTTAGGGAAGAAACACAACATTTTATTGGTATTTTACTAAAATGAACAAAATGACTCGAAAAAAAGATTCGTTCATTTCGCTGAACCAGACTCAAAGATCCGAGTCGGTAAAATGATCCGAACTTCCCATCACTAAAGACATCCACACGTTCATCTTCCACTGTTCATTACGCTCATGTGGACCCTGGTTCATTATTAGATATGAGGACAATTGAGTGCCAAAAATTAAACAAATTTAAAACAATCGATTATTGTACCCACAATAAAAGGTTTTTCTGTAAGTTGAAAACCAGATCTCAAAATATTTCATTAATTTTATATTTACAAGTTGTTTTACTAATAGTCCGATTTTTATTGTTTATATGGTTATCGTTTTATTGTAATATGTAGAAATCTCCCTGGCTTGTGATTATTGTTTGTTACAAAGTAAATTATTTACTTTGTCCAGACATTTCTCGGATGTTTTACTGTCAGATTGGCTTAATGTGTGTTTTTGTAATCTTATTTTCTTTACCTGTGAGTTCAAAATGACGCGATGGCCATAGCACCGCCGACTAACCAATCAGATGAACCGCTAACACAGCTCATCTCAATGAAGCACTTACTAACCTGGAAGTGTAGTCACAGTAAAGCTGCGCCGATAAACAATGAAAAGAACGAGCGTTTAAAAGGGTCATGACATATCATGAAAAGTCCAATCATAGCTGTCTTCAAAGAAGAAACCTACACAAGTGTGGTTTTCATCTAAAATCCTCTTTAAAAAGAAAACATGTCGTGATGCAATACCTTTTTCATTCATATAATATCAGATCCTCTGTTCCGAAAACACAATACTTCATAGATTTGAGTGCTTTTGAATAGTGGCACTTCTAACAAGCATGCTTTAAAAACAATAACAATCTGTTTCCATGGCAACCACAGGGCGGTCTCCCTGGCAACACACGGATCTAATCACTGTGTCAAAGGTCTAGGGCTCAGATTCACTCGGTGCTGCACTTGAACCATTCGGAGCAGAGAGCTGAATGAAATCTGTGTGTGCTAAACATGACAACCATTCCAGAATGTAAAAGGGACATTAGCTGAGATGCATATGTTCCTCGCACGTAAGGCTATCTTCAGATCGAAGCCCAAAGTGACACAAAACCACTTTTTTTTGTATTGGATATTTATGGTAGTCTGAAGAGCTCAATTCCAATTTTTTTTTTGTGTCCGACCCAGGTAACTTTCATGTGTGATCCTGAATCAGAACGTGCATGTCTCTTCATGGAGTCCAACTTAAGAGGTTGCTCACAGATATGAGTCTGAAGACAATATTTTGCTGAAATAGTTGCCGAAAGATGTTCAGAGTGTACTCAAATCTTTGTATTTTTTTGTCAATGTTGTTGTCCAAGCACTTCTAACTCTGCCTTCATCTATATTATGTAAACTTTATCAGTACTAAATAGTATAATCATAAATGTCCTTAAACAAAGACACTAGAGTACCTGAGAACATTCACTTTAATGTTTAATTCTGCTAACAGTGCATTCTGGGGGATGTAGTTTCCTCTTCTGCACATGCTTGTCTTATCGGAGCCACAGTTCCTAAAGACGCATACTACATAATGTGAACTAACACACACAAAAAAAACTAACTCTGATTTGAGCATCAACACCTGTAGTCAGAAAGTAGCCTAAATGTTTTTCACACCTAATGAAATCTTGACTTATAAACAATCAAGCACTAGGGATGGGCGATATGGGTTAAAATTCATATATTTTCCACTGTCCAGACAGTATCAGTATTATATCGCGATATGACCGGGAAAAATTGGACATCACATTTTAGTAGACCTTAATAATATTAAAGAGCAAAATGTGTATTTTAACTTTTATTTATTAGACAGAGAACTGAAAACTGTTTTCGCCACTGTTAAATATGACAAATATTTTTGTTCATTTCTACCAGGTTTACTTGCTGAAGTTTCATCTCAAACTGCACTCGGTGTTTAATTCAAGTGTGTTCTCGTGTAGATTAGTTCTTCTCATGATAAACTTTCAGTACGAGTTTATACTTAACTGCTAATGTGACCGTTTAACACTTCCGCCCCCTTGTTTTATATAAGTTTGTCTCCCGCGGTTTTTACTCACCACTCCAGGTTTTCTACTTCATTTATCACTATCAGTTTGCTGGAACCTGACCCAAACACTTATAATACTGACTATACGTCTTGATTTACACATTTTCACCAATAACCTGAGTTTTGTTATCGCTGGAATTAAATACTCCCTTTTTAAACTCCAGCAAATAGTGACACATCTAGCAACATTTTCTGCTTTTCCTGGCAACTATTAGCAACTTAGTTTGTTCTTTCAGCCGGCACGCTGACACAATCTCTGTACTTGACTGGCTTCCCCCTTTGCCCAAGCTCCTGCATCTCCTCTTCTAAGCATCAAATAAATTGAGCGCGCCCAAGCAAAACATCAAGCTGAATTCATGAAATGTATGAATGTGATTATCCACGGTATTGCAAAAACCTTATGGCACAACATAATACCGCTATTCACTTTCATACCGCTCGAGCGCCCAGCTCTAACACCCACTCAACAAGCGCTATATAAAACAACTCAATGGCTATAAAAGATTAATATTTCCAATTTAAACAACTTTTCTTGTTTTGGTATGTAAATATTTTTAGCATAATTCTTTGGCCTTTACATTCAACTTGTTAGCTTCTTTGCCGGTAGGATTGCTACTCGTCCCTTTAAACGTGGAATTGAGCCCAGAGATGAGTAGAGATGGAAGAGCTGGAGCTCCGGGGGTGACGTCGGAAGAAATGGAGTGTTGTTATCTTCAACACTTTCAGTCGTATTATCAGACCTTCAATACATTTACAAACTGTTCAGCGGAATTCACCAAAACCTCTGCGCTGAAATCCCCAAACACATGTAGAGATAATAAACTGTTGTTCTTTAAACCTGGTGTGTTCACTATCTACAATCACATCCGCTTGTGAGAAATTGTCTTACACTAACGTTATCCAAAAAAATTTTCAGATAATGGTTGTGTTTGTTCTTTTCTCATTTTATAGTGGACTTCCCGCCCTCCATCCGCATGGGCTTGCTTATAAAACTTGCAGATATTGAGTGAGTATCTTTTTTTTTTCCTGAATACACTTGCAGAATTGTATTTTGGTGTCTATCTAATATTTACTTTTTAATTGTAATGCACTTGCTCGTATTAGAATTGACTATATACTCAAAAAGATACAAATTTTATTAAATTAATGATTGCTTTAGAATTGATCAAAGCTACAATTTATCTATTTATTGTGATTTATATATTTGTGCATTTATGTTGTTTTATAAAAGTCAAGCCATGATTTATCCTGAGATACTGACATGTTTTAAACAAAAACTAGCTCAAAGAAAATTACAATGTAATGTTTGAAGGAGTTTGACACGAAAGTATTTAGAGCATTACTCTCTTTAATGCTTTAAAAGCAGCTTGTTAGTGTTATCAGTGGTAAAATAAGTGTGCTAATGCACACCACAAAACGAATACAAAAAGAAGCTGATACAGAAAAGATCTGTCACACTTTGTTCTTAAACATTCGTAATTTAACTCCTTCAGACCCTGCGCCCATTATAATTGAAATTGCGTATCAACACTTTCATTGCTTCTTGAGAATTTTGTTCAACTTAAAGCCTGTTTTCTATAGAAATTTAAGTTAATGAAATGTTTAACTTAAAATATTTTCACTGAAATGGTTGACATTTTTGGTTCACAAGTCTTAAAAACAAAGAAATAAATTTAGAAGATAATTCAGGTCTGAAGGGGTTAAAGGCAAGTGAAAAATTAATGAATGATACAAAACAGCATTCATTTACAATATAGCTGAATAAATTCAACAAGTAGTGATTTGTTGATATTGTGTTACAGAAAATGTGTGGTACAGAAAGAGTTGACAGAAGACTCTTTGTTTTTCCAAAGTAAAAAAAACACATTAAATATAAATTCAGCATAGAGATTTTTGTAACCAAATCCTGATTTTAGCTCTATTATTTTAATTGAGTAGTGTTGTAAATATTTCAGTCTTAAAGGCATAGATCACTCAAAAGTGAAGAATCTTGAGTTGTTGTTTTATTAGCATAAGAAGATGTTTTTAAGAAAGTTAAATGTTGGAATCTTCAAAAATCGTTCCTTTTATCCAAGAAAACGTTTGTAGAGGGGCTTTATTAGTACTGAACACATTTAAACAATATTTAAGGAACCTTTGACGTTGTCTTTGTGTGTAGATAATTTGACATTGTTGTGTTTGTAAAGGTACCGTCTGGCCTCTGGAACCAACGAGAAGATCCAGCTGAGCTCAATGGTCGCTGCGTTTCAGGCTGTTCGAGACATCGTCGTCAGCGAGGGGTGATGCCTCGTCATAGTACTTTAGAAAACACACAGATATTTCTACACAGATATCTTTAAATAAATAAATCAAGTACAGCATCTCGCAGTGTCTTTCTTCATGAAAGTGGAGCCGAGTCAATAAGGCTTGTCTGATCATATGGAGTGTTCTTTACAATAAATGTTTTTTTGCTTGGGGAGGTCCCGGTAAGTGAGGTAATCCAGGACTTTCTTTGGCAAGGGCAGGGCTTGCACCTGATAGGTGGAGACGGAGAATCTCAGGGCAACGCGGCACAGCTGTCGAAGGCTGGGAACAATGCGAGGAACTCTCCAGAACTTCACATGGCCGTCTCTGCAGCTGCAAAAATCAATGAAATAACGTCACACATCTAAAGCGGCTTTGTCTTGGATTTGTTACCTTCATTTTTTGACCAGCCGATTACTCGCGATGGACTAATGAAAGCTCTTTTGATTAACAGCTATTTTTGCAGTTGTTATTTTCTGACACCGGGAGGTTTTCTATCATAAATTATTAAATAACTATTCAGTAAAACTGGTTCAAATCAGCTGTGCTGCTGGTTTAAAACATACTGATGATGGAAATGTTGTGTGGAGGGAATGCTCATTTGATATTTGGTTGTTATTGGTCTTCCAAACTGGGAATATTAGCTGTTTTCATAGTTTGTATTAGCGGTTACAATGTTGTCATAGTCTAAGATTTAAAAAAAAAACACCCCACAAAAATCATGAAAAAAGCAAATCCTTAAAAATATAGAAGTGATGTTTAGCTGTGCTATAGTTTGAGAAAATCTGTGATTGTTTAGGCTGCCAAATATTAACAAACATTGTAAAATGTTTTAATGGTTGGGGTTTCCAGAGTTTGGGAAAACTTAATAAAGGATAAAATGCTCAAAACATAAACGTGATTATTAAAGATTCCAAATATGTATTTTAATGTATGCACTCTGTTTATTATGCAAAACAATATTGTATGCGTTTTTGATGTTATGATTTAGGTCTTAAACATCTTAATGTTTATATCTTAATGATCTAAAAAAAAAAAGTCTCAAATTTGACCTCATCAAACATGTTGAATCTTGCTTATATGTGCAGACTCTGCATTTTGAACAGTTATAAAACCAGATTGAATCACTTCCAAACCATCATATTTATAAATAAAAAAAATGTCTTTAGATAAAAATAAACAACTTCTACATTTAGTGAAAGAAAAGCATCATTGAAATCAACCGGTTTCTTGAATTGCATGCTTAAAACTTGCATTCTCTGTACCGTTTAATTCTCAATCTCTCTTAAAACGCCAAAACTAGCGCATTACCCTGTAGCAATGACGCCCCCTTGTGGATGGAAGGCAGAGCACACAACACCGGCCCGATTGTGATCAGTGTCTGCGACCAGTTGATCTCGTTCCACATCCCAAATGTGAAGCGCCCTGCAGCAGAGCACAGAGGAAGTGAACCGGGGCTGTCGATCTGGATCCGAGCAGACCGTGCGCTTCAGAGGAGCTGCTCACCTGTAATCTTTGAAAGCCAGCAGCAGCCCGACCGGGGAGAAAGTGAGAGACGTCAGCACATTATCTCTTCTGTAAGCACACAGCTCACAGTCTCTGGAAAGATATGGAGCAATATTCATCGAGCCATTGTATTTAGTGCGTGGTGAGGATGAGAAATAAAACACTGCTTGAAAAGGCTCATGAAACCAAAACGTTCCTGATCTTTTGACATGGAAGAGCTGATGGAGTCCTTTTAGAACTAAAAAGGTGTATTGTCGTAGAAGATCTCCACAATTGGCTCCATTAGATCTCAAAAGATGATTCGTGCCATTTTAAAACCGGCTTTTAATCCTCCCTCTTTAATAGCTTGAATTAGATGCTTGAGAACAGACAAACTCTTTCAAACAAGGAAACACGGTTAAAAACTCACCTGAGAATCATCAGCAAACAAGTCTCCGGATTTAACAGAGAAATGGTTTAAAGGTGTTTTTAATGCTATGGTATGAAACAACGTTTACAAATAAATTAAAATAAATGCCGTGGTGTGATCAACAGCATCAGTTTTTTTACGTACATTTTTGTCTCTGGTAGTGACATCGGCCACAGTTACCAAAAGTTTGATCTTCTTTTGCCTTCTAATAAAACCTACGTATCACACTTAGTATGACTATGATATAAAGTCAATGGTAGAACTATTACAGCTTTCCAACAAAGATGGCGCCCCAAACCTTTATGAGAAACACTTCTATCAGTGGGAAGTTTAGGTTTACGTCAGGAGACTGGTGTGCCTAAAAGCTAAATTACTGAAGTCAGTTGTGTTCAGTTGAAGAAACTGTTATTATGTTATCTCATGTGGTGTGAATAGAACTGAAAGTGCTGTGTTTTAACATATTGCCTTTAATAAGAAGGATTAATTCTGTCACTGAATGAATGAGTACTAGTTGAAAGCGAATGAACACATCACGCTGAGCTCACACAATATCCACGCCATTCATTCATGCTGAGAAACTGAACCCGAAAAAAAAAAAAAACTCCAGTGTCGAGGCGCACGCATTATACAGATGTATGAGGGGAAGCAGGGTCATGCAAGCCTTTCACAGAGATTAGCACACAGGAAGAGAAAATGTTAGTTTATCTGCATCTCATTGCTAGAGAATTAATTTATTCTCTGTCAAGTAAGGAACTGGAACCATATTTTCACCCAGGACCCTGAATGATGAATGCTCTCACAATGAGCCTTGAACTTATCTGGTGAGTTTGATTCAAACCCTGACTCTTCATTTAATCACTGTAAGTTTAATAATATGTGTATTGTTCTCAGTTTATTGGTTGTCATTTTTGTCAACGCAATTTCTCGAAAGGCGCTCAAAACCAGGCCAGATAAGCTGCTCTGGTTAAGTCATGTAGAGAAGGGGTTTATTATGAAAGAGTGAGTAAACAAATTAGCAAAAAATTATATGCATATTATATAAAAACAAAAGCATTTTTGTTGGAGACCTCCAAAATCAAATACGAAATCAGTGGAATTGACTTTGAGAGCCGTGATTCAAGAGCTCACTCACTGGACTCTGGTGATCAGGTCAGCCATGTAGGGGTCCCAGAGGTCCATCCACCAGCCGGTTTGCGTGTGATACGAGGCCACAGCCAGCAGCGCTCCATCCAATGAGAACTCACAGGAAGCCATGGTGCGCTCCTGCTCGTACTGAAGGTACTTCATGAAGGTGTAAGAACGCAGACTCCACAGATACACAGTCTGTGTGGCAGACATCATTGAATCAAGAGCACAGAATACTATTTTAAGCCCTCATATTACGCTGTTTAGTTGCTGTTAAAGCCAAAAATCTTTCATATTGAAACAATAGGAATTGTGTTTACAAAAGGGTGCAAGGACAAACGGATTTGGATCACCGTTGGCTTGCGAGTTAAAACCTGTTCATTATTTTCCTAAACAAATATTTAAAGCATGCTTCAGGAGCAGTGTCTCGAATACCAAAACAAGTTTTCAGCTACTAAACAGGAACCATCAAAATAGGGACGAGGCGCAATTGTGTTCGAGGCTGTGTTTTAGGTGTTTTCAAAGCTAACATTGGCTCAGATAAACAGCATGCAGCACCTTTGTAGGATACAAAGCACAAAACGACGCAATCAAGATTCATATTGAAAAGTATATAGATTTTTTTTCAATTTTACATTTTTTTATACATTTCTTTTAAAAAGTTTTTGTTGCTTAATGAAAAACATGCAATTTTATTTATCATTACATTTAGTCGAAGATAAAGATTACACGGATTTATTATGTTCTAATATTCCTAAAAAGTTTGGGTTGAACCCATGTCAGCTTCACTGGCTTTTTAAAGGGCTGAAATGTATTAAATGACTTACAAAAATATAAAAAATTATAAACAGTTAGTTTATGGTGAACTCATGGAATTGCACAATGATTTTACAAGCAGCTTAGTGTGTCGAAGAGGTGCTATTGTGTTTAAAAGTTTCTTAATGAAAATCAATTTAGTAGCAGATTTACATCACTGTATTATATACAATACTAGATTTATTATATACAATACATATGTTAGTAATATGCTAATAATAATAAATAAGGTTTGGTTAAACGCGTTTCAGCTTTACCGCCTTTTTCAAGGGCTGAAATGTATTAAAGGACTCTTAAACAACTTATTTTTAAAAAAATCTGATTTTACAAGCAGCTTAGTGTGTTGCTGTTACAAAGGAAATGTGTAGTTAAATGGATGCTATTTGTATGTGTGTTTTGTTTGTTTAACACTTGGTAGTATAATTCCAATATCATGAAACACTTTATCAAGATGCAAATTTCATGTCAAACTGGACTTGGCACCTCCTTCTTAGTTCGTCAACTTTTTTTTTTTTTAATTATTAAAGTATTATTAAAATTTTCCGAGACACTGATTTTGGGGTTTTATTAGTTACCTGTTATAATCATCAAAACTAATAAATAAACACTTCAAATATATTATCTAAGTTCTACTTTTTCAACAGACATCTTGAGACGAACCAATCATTAACGAATTATTTGACCAGCATCAAAAACTCAAAAGTGTCTTTTTTTCTTTGCAAACACAGGAAATATTAATAATTCTGAAAGGCAAGGCTCACAGAGTCAATGTTGCAGACGGAGGCCATGATGCTGCTGTCAGGAGAGACCGAGACGCGGAACACCCAGTGCTTAGGACCCCGCAGCACGCGAGGGCTCGAACCTGCGCGAAAAACACACTCAAAACCAGAGCTGATGCAAGTGTAGAGAGACTCCGTCCTGAGTCTCTGAAAGGTGCTCACCTTTCTTTGCCAAGTCCCATATCCGTAACGTTTTGTCTCGGGACGCAGAAATAAGAGTGAGACTTCCATTTGGACAGAAGACCAAGTCCCTGACAGGCGCTTCATGACCGGTTAGAGTACAACACAGGTTTCCTGAAAACAAAGGGACTTATTGATGGTGACATTGAGGCCTTGTTTTCAAACACTTGATATTGAACAGTTTTACGACCACTGTGAAACAAAACCCTCCATATGCACACAACGAGTTGAGAACTGTATGATGCAATGTAATGAGAAGGGTCAAACGCAACTGGTTTCTCAAAAAGAGTCACTTTTTATAGAGTAGAATTCCTTCTGCTATGATGCTATAGACATTTACAGCAAGGTAATTCACTGACTTTGAACTCTCACTTCTGTACACTTAGTTGATCGTATTCCATTGTGCTCTATAAGTATGGAAATCCTAGAGGTGTTATGGAAATAAATACTATATTTTTATGGAAATAAATACTCAAGAGACATGAAATACGGAAACACAGAAGTAGCTTTACTAAGGACAATTAAGTCATACATACGTTGCAATGCACAGGTAGATCAATTACCGCGCGCAAATCCCGAGAGAGAGAGAGAGAGAGAGAGAGAGAGAGAGAGAGAGAGAGAGAGAGAGAGAGAGAGAGAGGGAGAGGAAAGAAGTGCAAGGGCCGATTTTCCTGCTTGACTCACAATATAAACCCCTAGTGGGCTGAACCCAACGTCACTTCCTGTCTGTCTATCTCTCTCTCTTGCTCTACCAAAGCACCACTCGTATGAAGTAATATCATTTAACCAGTCTTAAAATAAACATTAATAGTTCTATTAATGATTAATTTTTTTCAATTACAGAGGCAAAAATGAGATCCTGATCACTTGCAAGTACTGATCAAGCTCATAAAAAGGTAAGGAAGTCTCCTGGTTTCAACCTTACCAGTCGAGGTGTCCCAGACTAGTATGGAGCCATTATGCAAACCGGCGGCCAGCAGAAGATCCTGCTTAGCTCTGTTCAGTGGTGAAAAAGATGCGCGGGATGATGCGCAGGGTCCAAACGCTAGAGCCCACACCAGAAACTTGCATTTGAAGGTTTTTTCTCCGCTGCAGCCCGTTTCAGCACTGCTGTTTATGCTATGGAAACGATGACGTGTCAATTGAACAGGTATAACATGACAAAATGAAAATTAAACCAAAATTAAATAAAGTAAATAAATTATAATTTAACGAAGTTTGGTACTGATCATAGAATACTGCTGCTAGCCTTTAAGCTCTGAAAAAGTTTAGCTCCAGCCTACCTCAATATAATCTAGTTTGCTTTGTTCAATCACATAAAACAGGACTGCTAGTAGGGCATTGCATAGAAAAATGCACCAGAGGAGTAAGGAAATTCTCTGGAACAAACGACCTAAGAATGCAAGGGTTCGATTGACTCTAGAACTTTAAAACTGGACCAGAAATCTAATCAATCAAGTCTTTTGAAGCCTCAAATGTTTTAACCATAGGGTGTGTAAAACTGAACAGAGTTGCTAAATGCTTTTGATAAAGAAGAATTGAACATGTTTTTTAACAAATTACTTTAAGAGGGTTGTACCCAAGACATCCTTGACACAAACTGCATTTACCCAGCAGAGACCAGAGACTATTGAGACTAAGACCCATACACTACTTGAGACTATTGAGACCAAGACCCAGCTGAGACCAGAGAATATTGAGACCAAGACCCAGCAGAGACCTGAGAATATTAGGACCAAGACTGAAGGCTGTCGAGACTAAGATCCAGGCGAGACCAGAGAATATTGAGACTAAAACCCAGAAACCACAGGAGACTATCGAGACCAAGTCCCAGATGCGACCAGAGAATATTGAGGCTAAGACCCACCAGAGACCTGAGCATATCAAGACCAAGACCCGGACACCACCCGAGACTAGCGATACCAAGACCCAGACAAGATCAGAGAATATTAAGACTAAGACCCATACACTATCTGAGACTATCGAGACCAAAACCCAGCTGAGACCAGAGAATATTGAGACCAAGACCCGGACACCACCGGAGACTACCGATACCAAGACCCAGACAAGACCAGAGAATATTAAGACTAAGACCCATACACTATCTGAGACTATCGAGACCAAGACCCAGCTGAGACCAGAGAAAATTGAGACCAAGCCCTGGAAACCACCTGAGAGTATCAAGATTAAGACGAGACCAGAGAAAATTGAGACCAAGCCCTGGAAACCACCTGAGAGTATCAAGATTAAGACGAGACCAGAGAATATTGAGACCAAGCCCTGGAAACCACCTGAGAGTATCAAGATTAAGACGAGACCAGAGAATATTGAGACCAAGCCCTGGAAACCACCTGAGAGTATCAAGATTAAGACGAGACCAGAGAATATTGAGACCAAGCCCTGGAAACCACCTGAGAGTATCAAGATTAAGACGAGACCAGAAAATATTGAGACCAAGCCCTGGAAACCACCTGAGAGTATCAAGATTAAGACGAGACCAGAGAATATTGAGACCAAGCCCTGGAAACCACCTGAGAGTATCAAGATTAAGACGAGACCAGAATATATTGAGACCAAGCCCTGGAAACCACCAGAGAGTATCAAGATTAAGACGAGACCAGAGAATATTGAGACCAAGCCCTGGAAACCACCTGAGAGTATCAAGATTAAGACGAGACCAGAATATATTGAGACCAAGCCCTGGAAACCACCAGAGAGTATCAAGATTAAGACGAGACCAGAGAATATTGAGACCAAGCCCTGGAAACCACCTGAGAGTATCAAGATTAAGACGAGACCAGAGAATATTGAGACCAAGCCCTGGAAACCACCTGAGAGTATCAAGATTAAGACGAGACCAGAAAATATTGAGACCAAGCCCTGGAAACCACCTGAGAGTATCAAGATTAAGACGAGACCAGAGAATATTGAGACCAAGCCCTGGAAACCACCTGAGAGTATCAAGATTAAGACGAGACCAGAATATATTGAGACCAAGCCCTGGAAACCACCAGAGAGTATCAAGATTAAGACGAGACCAGAGAATATTGAGACCAAGCCCTGGAAACCACCTGAGAGTATCAAGATTAAGACGAGACCAGAATATATTGAGACCAAGCCCTGGAAACCACCAGAGAGTATCAAGATTAAGACGAGACCAGAGAATATTGAGACCAAGCCCTGGAAACCACCTGAGAGTATCAAGATTAAGACGAGACCAGAATATATTGAGACCAAGCCCTGGAAACCACCTGAGAGTATCAAGATTAAGACGAGACCAGAGAATATTGAGACCAAGCCCTGGAAACCACCTGAGAGTATCAAGATTAAGACGAGACCAGAGAATATTGAGACCAAGCCCTGGAAACCACCTGAGAGTATCAAGATTAAGACGAGACCAGAAAATATTGAGACCAAGCCCTGGAAACCACCTGAGAGTATCAAGATTAAGACGAGACCAGAGAATATTGAGACCAAGCCCTGGAAACCACCTGAGAGTATCAAGATTAAGACGAGACCAGAATATATTGAGACCAAGCCCTGGAAACCACCAGAGAGTATCAAGATTAAGACGAGACCAGAGAATATTGAGACCAAGCCCTGGAAACCACCTGAGAGTATCAAGATTAAGACGAGACCAGAATATATTGAGACCAAGCCCTGGAAACCACCAGAGAGTATCAAGATTAAGACGAGACCAGAGAATATTGAGACCAAGCCCTGGAAACCACCTGAGAGTATCAAGATTAAGACGAGACCAGAGAATATTGAGACCAAGCCCTGGAAACCACCTGAGAGTATCAAGATTAAGACGAGACCAGAAAATATTGAGACCAAGCCCTGGAAACCACCTGAGAGTATCAAGATTAAGACGAGACCAGAGAATATTGAGACCAAGCCCTGGAAACCACCTGAGAGTATCAAGATTAAGACGAGACCAGAATATATTGAGACCAAGCCCTGGAAACCACCAGAGAGTATCAAGATTAAGACGAGACCAGAGAATATTGAGACCAAGCCCTGGAAACCACCTGAGAGTATCAAGATTAAGACGAGACCAGAATATATTGAGACCAAGCCCTGGAAACCACCAGAGAGTATCAAGATTAAGACGAGACCAGAGAATATTGAGACCAAGCCCTGGAAACCACCTGAGAGTATCAAGATTAAGACGAGACCAGAGAATATTGAGACCAAGCCCTGGAAACCACCTGAGAGTATCAAGATTAAGACGAGACCAGAGAATATTGAGACCAAGCCCTGGAAACCACCAGGGAGTATCAAGATTAAGACGAGACCAGAGAATATTGAGACCAAGCCCTGGAAACCACCTGAGAGTATCAAGATTAAGACGAGACCAGAGAATATTGAGACCAAGCCCTGGAAACCACCTGAGAGTATCAAGATTAAGACGAGACCAGAGAATATTGAGACCAAGCCCTGGAAACCACCTGAGAGTATCAAGATTAAGACGAGACCAGAGAATATTGAGACCAAGCCCTGGAAACCACCTGAGAGTATCAAGATTAAGACGAGACCAGAGAATATTGAGACCAAGCCCTGGAAACCACCTGAGAGTATCAAGATTAAGACGAGACCAGAAAATATTGAGACCAAGCCCTGGAAACCACCTGAGAGTATCAAGATTAAGACGAGACCAGAAAATATTGAGACCAAGCCCTGGAAACCACCTGAGAGTATCAAGATTAAGACGAGACCAGAGAATATTGAGACCAAGCCCTGGTAACCACCTGAGAGTATCAAGATTAAGACGAGACCAGAGAATATTGAGACCAAGCCCTGGAAACCACCAGAGAGTATCAAGATTAAGACGAGACCAGAGAATATTGAGACCAAGCCCTGGAAACCACCTGAGAGTATCAAGATTAAGACGAGACCAGAATATATTGAGACCAAGCCCTGGAAACCACCAGAGAGTATCAAGATTAAGACGAGACCAGAGAATATTGAGACCAAGATCTAGACATGATTCGAGAGCAGTAAGACCAAGACCCAAACAAGAATGGAGAGTCCAATCATCTACATTTGTAATCTGACAACCAACAGAAAAAGCTAGAACTGTTGTCATGGTAATGGAATCACAGGTTGAGACGTGTGCTTTAGTCATTTCGATCATTACCTTTAATTGGCTTCCAGAAATCAGCTACCCAATTTATAATGCAACTATATTTGCTGTATTAAATATTACCAGCGAAGCCCATTAAGAGTTAAAACAATTTCAATTGCATAATATTTTTGTGTTTGTTTCTGAGTGAGATTTTAGATACAAATGGCATTACTAGCATCCTTTCTCCCTAGTACAGGACATCAAATTTTCTCAAATGAAGGAATTATCAAAACTTTCATTGAGGCTCAAGGTTCAAACAAAGGTAGTCAATACTGAACTCTGATTGATCGTTTATCTTTATGCTGACACTTGTGTTACGTAATATAGGTGTAGACGCACTCTTTAGAAGTCAGCGGCCAGGCCTGGAGCTTGATCACCCCGTATCCCATGGACCAGGCGAACAGAGAGCCGTCGGGGGAGAAGCAGACGCTCCAGGTCTCACAGTCCGGGGTCCCGTAGAGCCGCGGCGGGTGAGCTGCTCTCAGCTCCGCGATCAGGTCCGGTGGCTCTGGAGGAGACCCGGAAATGCACTTTTAGCGCTGAAATTCACACACTTCCTAATTTTAACGCAAGATCAAACAATAGATATAACAGACATGGAGATACCTTTAATATTTTGCCCTCGAAACGGCGCGCACATCTTGTTTTGAGAGAGTTATTCACAAACGCGTCTTCCTCTTCATCATCTTCAGCTTCTATCATTTATCTAAGAGGCGTGGCCTAGCTTTCAGGACGCGCCACGTGACCCGCCGTCAAGCGCGCATCTAATGATCTGAGAACAGAACGTACTAAGGTGTGTTTGTTGTGCTTGACGTCATCGTCCAGGCTTTCATAATTGTATAAAACTGTAACATATAACTCCCTACTCAATAATATGAGCCAGAGCTGGCAAAACTGGAGTATTATACCTGTAAATTAATAATTGTACTTTTCAAGTTTGAAAGAGAGAGAAAAGAGAGAAGGGAAGAGAGCGATTGGGAGAGATAGAAAGAAAAACGAAAGTGAGACAAACAAAAGGGAAAAGAGAGAGAGAGAGAGAGAGGAAGAAGAGAGACAACGAGGAAAGACAAAAAAGAAATAGAGTGAGAAGGGGAAGGGACACAGAAGGAGAAAAAAGAGAGATGGGGAAGAGAGAATGGATAGGGGTGAAGGAGACAGGAAAAATATGAGGAGAGAGAAGGGGAAAGAGATAGTGAAAAGAGAGAAATTAAAAAGAGAGGAGAAAAAGAAAGAAAAGGGAAAGAGAAACTGGGAAGAGAGAGGGATGGGTAATAGAGAGAGAGAGCGAGTGAAAGTAAAGAGACAATGAGTGGAGGAAAGATATAAAAAGAATGAGAGTGAGAAGAGGAAGAGACATAGAGGGGAGAGAGAGAGAAAGGAAGAGGGAGAGAGAAAGGAAACGGTGGAGAGAGAGGCGTGGAGAGAGAGGGGGGGAGAGAGAAAAGATGAAGAGGGAGAGGAAAGGGTAAAGCGGGAGAGCGAGAGCGAGTGAAAGTAGAGAGACAATGAGTGGAGGAAAGATATGAAAAGAATATGAGTGAGTAGAGGAAGAGACATAGAGGGGAAAGAGAGAAAGGAAGAAGGAGAGAGAAAGGAAACAGTGGAGAGAGAGAGAGAGAGAGACCTGTTGAAATCTTGTGACTGGACAAACAAACTGACGAAGCAGCAGACACACATTCTTTTCATCTACATTTATCCAAAACTTTATATTGAAAATTTAACACCGTGTATGCTATGGATTATTTGGGGCTGAACCCCCTGAAGCTTGGGCACTAGAATCACCCCCGCAAGCCAAAATGGATTTTTATTAGAGCTACATTAATCAACATTATGCATCTTGTTTAAGAAGTGCAAAAGCATCGATTGATAAATAAATACCATAAGATGCTATATAAATGACTGATTATAAAGTTATTAAAAGGATGGACACATTTATCCAAGATATTGCAACACAACGTGAGAATATTTTTTTTAAACAAACATGGCCATCAATAATAATAAAAAGTATAAATTATTCTATTGAATCAGACTTATTAGAAAAACATATTTGTAAACTATATAAACAATCCTAGGAAAACCTTAGTTTTTTAATTAATATTATTATTAACAATATTTTTGATCATTTTACCATCAAACATAACCCAAACATGTTGACATTTCCGAGAGCAAAAGTTATAAAAGAGGTTCATTCAGTAACAGTTCATTAACATACCATGAAGTAGTAAAAGATTTCATTGTATTAAGACCTAACGCTGAAAATAAAAACAGGCCCTCTCTAAAATAATCTCACAAGAACAAACCAATACACAAATAATTTAACAGTTCACAATCTCGAGGAGTTTCTGGCACGTCTGAGCCGGGGTTAGGAGAATTCTGCTGCGTTTTTCTGATCTGTATGTTCTGAGCCGTCTGCGCTTTCCTCGTGATCACCTGCAAAGAAAACAAACCAATCAGAGTAAAGAAAATAAACCAATCACAGCAAAGAAGACAAACCAATCAGAGTAAAGACAGCAAACCAATCAAAGTAAAGAAAACAAACCAATCAGAGTAAAGAAAACAAACCAATCACAGCAAAGAAGACAAACCAATCAGAGTAAAGAAAACAAACCAAGCAGAGCAAAGAAAACAAACCAATCACAGCAAAGAAAACAAACCAATCAGAGTAAAGACAACAAACTAATCACAGCAAAGAAGACAAACCAATCACAGCAAAGAAAACAAACCGATCAGAGTAAAGACAACAAACTAATCAGAGTAAAGAAAACAAACCAATCACAGCAAAGAAAACAAACCAATCAGAGTAAAGACAACAAACTAATCAGAGTAAAGAAAACAAACCAATCACAGCAAAGAAAACAAACCGATCAGAATAAAGACAACAAACTAATCAGAGTAAAGAAAACAAACCAATCACAGCAAAGAAAACAAACCGATCAGAATAAAGACAACAAACTAATCAGAGTAAAGAAAACAAACCAATCACAGCAAAGAAAACAAACCAATCACAGCAAAGAAAACAAACCAATCAGAGTAAAGAAAACAAACCAATCAGAGTAAAGAAAAAAAACAATCAGAGACAACATCATGATGCTATTCCTCACTAAAGAGATCATAACTAACAGAAATCTCACAGTTTAAAAACAAACTTTAGTAGATAATGAGAAAGTCAGGGCAAAAATAGTGTTGTCCGCTTTTAAACTCTCACATTTTCAGCACTGCTACTAATAATATTAATTACTAATAATATAACATGAGACTCAAAAGACTAAGCATTGACCCATTTCTCATTTCAACCACTGTACTTTCCGCACTATAAAATCCTTTAATCTTCTCAAAAAGAGTCAGCATGCCTTATAATCCAGTGTGCCTTATGTATGAACGCTTGGTGCTCAAAATACAAAATCAGAATGTTTTATTACGACTTTGTAAGGGTTTCCGGTGCTTGAGCCAAAGACGGATACCAGTCGGGACTGAAGGCTCACGTGTTCTGTCTTGAAACAATGCTTAAAGGATTTTTAATAATGTGCATAAATTCGTATATCTGGTATTCTTGGTCACAGCCAAATAAATTCGAATGTTAATTATTCATGATATTACGTTTTAATCCACTCAATGAGCTTTAATTTTACTCACACTTGATGTTAATATTCTTATTAACCCTTCATTTCAGTAAAAGAAGAATGACTGAAAAAGGTTCAAACATTTATTATCATTGATGTGTATAAACAAGGCATTAGCTTATACAACTTGTGAAATATGAACCAAGAATAAGGAGTTATTGTCCACACTTAATTTGGAATTGATCATTCTAAAAAAGGCATTTTAAAACCAAGGATACAACATGATAACAGAGCTCTAGAACTCTTTCTATTCGGGCCATTTCAGAAACAAAAGGCCAGGATTTCTGTAAGCTATCTGCCTTTGAGAGCTTCTGCAGACCAGAGAGGAGTGACTTAATTAGGAATGCGAATCCGGAGAGCATTAGTCAAAGCTTTTGAGAGTGCTAAAGATTCTATACAATCATTGCCCTAAACCCTCTAATATATTGCGAACAGCCTTAAACATAAACTGGTTAACCAAACATTCTTTTATAGACATGTTTAAAGCAGCGAGAGTTGTGGGGGCTGTAGACCCTTCGATGCTGGAGATAAGGGGTTAAGAGAAGGCACCCCTTTGTTTTAATATAAGAGTGCTAAAATCAACACCCCAGACTGAGGAGAACTCCTATAATTCCCAGAATTACAACTTCGGTACGCTGTGAAGCCGCACAACTGAACTGATTGTCGTAGAATCATGCTACCGTAGTCTGCGCCTTGCGGAGGAATAGATGGTGCACTCCGACATGCGAGAAATACATACTGTGCCTCGACATGCAGCGCAACTGTTAACTTTATGCTAAAATGGCACCTGCAAAGAGTCACGTTGACGAATAGGAAAGCCGGAATAATCACTGAACCATGAAGCTACGGCAAGCGCGACGAGCTCGACTCGGACGGAAGGGAATTGGTGTGCTTGAGGCTGAAATCTCGCAACGGTTTTATTCAGACAACGATGAGCGATTTGATGGATGATGAATTAACTGACAAGAAAGTGAATTACAGCGAAAAAACTTTTAATTATTGAGTTACTATTTGTATTTGATTAATGTATGATGAATTCATTTATGAAAAATGTGTTTATTGTATTATACGTGTTTGAATTGAAAATGTTGGATATTCAAGTGATGGAGTTGTTATTTGAATAAAATTTAAATATCTGTTTTGTTTCGCTTAATGCACCTTTTAATACGGTGCACCATATATGTGGAAAAATGTTCATTTGCACGTGATGGTGGAGCACCTTAAAATCCGATGCACTTTATAGTGAACAAAATACGATACTTCATCACATACAAAAAAGGTTTTAATCACCAAAAACAAAGAATAACTGTTCTTTACACTTGTTTGTATTTGCTTACAGTGATTTTTTGCATTCGGCTCGTTCCATAATTCCACCCAATTTTGAGGTCAGACTCTGACTCGCTGGTCAGAGCATGAATGAGAAGGTACACAAACAAAGGCTCCAAACCTGACGCGCTAGCTCAGGCTTAAACAGTTCCTGAGAGTGTTAGCTTTTCAGTCTGAAATCTGAACTCTAAAGCCGCCGCGAACAGCCGAGATCGCTGTAAATATTGTGACGAGACCAACCTAAACTCGTGCTGCTGAAGACAGGAGCTCATGTGGATCATCAGATCTAAAACATCGCTGTAAGGCCGATTTTAGCAAATCACCGGATAAAGAAGATATGAGCCTCGAATCTGAGCTGTTTATAGGATTTGTGATGGTTTGGGGGACTCCTGTGATGGAAACAGACTGCAATGCTGGGTCGGATTGGAAAATAATAATTACAATAACATAAGGAAATAATTCATTATTTATTTGCTGGCCCGATAGTAATTTTTCCATGGACCGGTACCAGTCCGCCGCTCGGGGTTTCTGAGACCACTGGCATAACGCATCAACTCACTGGATGGTATTCGGTGAATCTCTACCAGCGTAGTTGCATTTCCATTCGTCTCTGGAGGAAGTCGAGGAACAGCCTCATGGAAAATCTCCTCTTCATCCGAGTCCACTAAACTCAGAATATCCCCTCGGTCTTCTAAATTACTAAAAAAAGATGACAAATTCAAAAAAGCCACAGACTATTAACACCTTAATTCACGTTAACATCCATATTTATGTCCAGAGAATACCAACCTGAATCTTAAACCTAAAAGAGGACACAAAACAGAATTAATGTCAGCTCTATTTAGAAAAAAATATACAATTTAAAACAAGAAAAACATACTAACCGATGCAAATTCTGTCCCGCCTCGTATAAACAGTCACACCAACAACAATTCCAATCATCACCACCAAAATGGAGACAAAGACGCCCACGATGGCTCCTCCATTCTCTGCAGAGGCTGAGAGGACATATTTAAAGAACACGTTAAAGATCTTTCATGCACCCACACACTATCGTAGAACTGGGAGGAAAGTTGAGGCGTGATGCAGGCGTTAAAAACATCTTCATGCACGAGTCGTAGTTTTAGTTTGGCTAACAGCGAAAGAACTAAACTGAGGAATTACTTCAAATACGCACCTTATTTTTAAGTAACTAAACTCATCAAAGTAAACCTCACAAAATTCAGATTTTGTGGTCAACTGTTTTTTTTAGGCTCAGTAATGTAGATGTACTGTGAAATAAATGTGCTACGTAATAACCCACATCGTTTATCTTCTTTATTATAATAGTGAACTCCAAACAACTTCATTTTTCAAACATAATAATGTTTGATTTTTCACTTTAGACTTTATCATCATCGTATAAAACAACAAAAATGCTCGTCATCGCCAAGCACTTTAAAATCAGCACATATTCCTCACTAACACCAAGTTGAATAAAAAAAACATTCATTATAAATTAATAATAAAAAAACCGCACCTTTATACTACCTATCAATTTACCAATTTAGAAACCACCACCTTGCACAGAAACACTTTCATTGCACACAACGCGTGTACGAAACAAAAAATACTGCACAGAAACCTTATTCCAGAAGAAAATACACTTTTGGTGTTTTATCACTTATTTGGTGCCTGGATGGCCACAGGAAGGAAGCTGTTTGAGTCTCTTTGTTCTTGTTCTTATAGACCTGTCCCTCCTCCTTGAAAGCAGACAGTCAAATAAGAAGTGTCTAGGGTGAGTGGGATCTTTGATGATAGTTAATGCTTGTGTCTGTATAACAATGGTTTGATCCTTCTTATGAATGTGCTTCATTAATCAGAGTGCAGTTCACAGACACTTTTCACTTCACTTCCTGATTTAAAAACAGACGGGTTAGAGAAATTGATGTCTGATTGATTGGTCCATTCTTCTTTTTAGTAGTGTTGACGTACTTTACCATGCATGGACCACCTGAAGACACAGAAATGTTTTTGCCAAAAGTGTTTTCCAGTTGAAACTGGACACCTTAACTAGGCCAACTGAATATGGCAAGCAAAGCTATGTTTTTCCAGCTATTTCCAGAATCTCGCAGACCTAATTGATCTTTTCCGGTTGGATTTCCTAGTTGTGTTTCACCAGTTGATTCTAGCGAACAAAAATTAGTTTCACAGTTAAATTTTGCACCCAAGGTAACTTTTAAAGTTCTTCCCGGAACACCTACTATTTAAAAAAACCTTTTTTCCTCTGTTTTCATTTTCTTCCTGCTGTATTAATCAGTTGATACAACTTCTATTAAGAGCGAGCTGAGGTAGACTTTGACTGTGTAACAAATTGCATTTTGTCTCTACCCTTCTGTAAGTCACTTTGGACAAAAGCGTCTGCCAAATACATAAACGTAAAGTAGTTTTTACAGTTAAATCTGGCAACCAAAAATATTTGCAGTTGAACCTGACAAGCAAAAATGTGTGATTTTTTTCCCCCAGTTGAATATGGCAACCAAAATTTATTTTTCAGTTAAATCTGGCAACCAAAAATATGTTTTGCAGTTGGATCTGGCAACCAAAAAGATGTTTTCCTGTAAAATCTGTAACCTAGTATTCGTTGTTTTGGCAGCGGAAAGGTCGTCCAAAGTTGGTCGTTTTGTAGCCGGAGGTTTGACGGTTCGATCCTTGCTAGGTCCATTCTGCCATAGTGGCATTGTGCAAGACACTTCACCCGCATTGTCTTGTATGGATGTGTGTGACTGGTGAGGTGTGTTTGGTGGTAGGCAGGAGGCTGTAGGTACCCTGGGGCAGCCACGTTCTGTCACACTGCCCCAGGTCAAGGTAGCTCATTACCACCAGTGTATGAATGTGGGGTGAACTAATAATGTTCTGAAAATTGTAAAGCATCTTTAAGCTCTGGAAAAGTGGCATAAAAATTGAGGACATTATTATTATTTTTGACAAGCAGTTGTTTCACTTACTTTTCACATTGAGATACACCTCCAGCTCTCTTGCACCAAGCGGGTTTTCGCTGTAGCAGAAGAACACTCCTTCATCTGCTTCTGTTACGTTGACGATGGTGAGAGAGAAAGTGGGCCTGCTTTCAGACACTATATATTTCAAGCTGTTGACGATGACTACGCCATCATGGGTCTTCCAGACAGTCCTGGCTGGTGGCAGGGAGTTGGTCTCTGTGCAGCTGATGGAGATGTTGGTGCCCTCCATAGCAGTTATCAAAGGGTGTCCTGTTGGATACGGGATCTCTGGAAACAAATTCAATATAGAGGTAATAATTTAGCAGCAGTGGAGCTAGAAAGCACTGGAAGATATTTAACATTTACAAAGCATTAATAATTCCAAGAACAATATGTAAAAATAGGTGACAAAAAAATAGAAATCATCTCTTATTTTAACAGATGGACCTGGCAACCCTAGCTGTGATTCACCAGTTGGATCTGGCCATCCCTTGTTGTACCTGGCAACCCTAGTTGTGTTTTCTAGTTGAATCTGGTAACCCTAGATGTGATTTAGCAGTTGAATCTGGTAACCCTAGTTGTGTTTTACAAGTTGAGTCTGGCAACCCTAGTTGTGTTTTACAAGTTGAGCAACCAAGATTGTGTTTATCCACTTGAATCTAGTGACCATAGTTGTGTTTTATCAGTTAAATCTGGCAACCCGAGTTGTGTTTTGAAGGTTAAATCTGGCAACCATAGTTGTGTTTTTATGTGTTTAATTATGACAAAAAAGAGGAATAATCTCTAAGCACTATGTCCCATATTGAAAAAGGTAGAATTTGAATCCGAATCTGCTGTACAGTATGAAAGTCTTACTGAGCGTAAAGAGGCAGAACTTCTCCACCCCGATCACATGACGTCCAGTGCATGTCACTTCATCTCCATCGTGCAGCAAAGACCTGTTGACCCGCACCTCCAAGCGCTCAGTCTCCTGGGACGTGAAGTTGATAATGGGATTCTTGGATCCTACAGACTCATCCATAACCTCTCTCCAGCTCAGGGTGGGCACAGGGTATCCTCCCATCCAGGAGCATATGAACAGAACACTGGAGGGATCACTGCTCACCTCCCAGCTGCACTCCGGGTGCCTCTCTGGAGCATCTGAAAGAGCCGTTGGATTAAACTGGGTTTAAGAAGTGGGATGCCAGTAAGTTGAATCTGGGCAACGATAAGTTGTATCTAGCAACCCAAGTTTTGTTTTTCAAGTTTAATCTGGCAACCCTAATTGCATTTTTTTTAGTTAAATGGCAACCCTAGTTGTATTTTTTTCCAGTTGAATCTCGCAGCTCAAGTTTTTTTTTATTCAATCTGGCAACCATAATTGTTTTCAAGGTGAATCTGGCAGCCCTACTTCACTTTTCTAGTTAAATGGCAATACTTTAAGTGCTTTTCCAAATTAAATCTGGCAACGCTAGTTGTGGGGGGTTTTTTTCAGATGATTTTGGAAACTCTAGTTGTGTTTAGCGATTGAATCTGGCAACCCTAGTTGCGTTTTTCAAGTTGAATCTGGCTTAAGTTTGGTTATTCTGAGTTGAATCTGGCAAACTCAATTTAGTTTTTCTAGTTTTTCTATCTGGACACCATAGATGTGTTTTTTTCCAGGTGATTCTGGCAACCCAATTGTATTTACCCATTTAAACAACCCACGTTGCATTTTTCCAGTGAAATCTGACAACACTTTTGTTTCTTCAAATGAATCTTTCAACCCAAGTTATTTTTCAACATTTAAATCTGGCAACACTTATTGTGTTTTTCCAGTTGTATCTGGCAACCCTATTCGAGTCATTCTTCACATTATTGGAGTTGGCTCTACTGAAACTCTGTTGTTAGGAATTAGAACTTGCTGAATTACCAAAGCGCTAATAATGTTGATGTTTTAAGACACTTTGATCCAGATGCCCCTTTTGATTAGTTCTATGGGGTTAGATTCTACTTCTACTTGTCGACGGAGCACCAACGTCTGAACAACTATCTTAATCTATGTCATAATTTTCCGTTTTTAATCACATTTGACTTGCTTAACGCTTGATTTTACTTTCGTTTTTATTCTTTGTTTCCAATGTAATGCACTTTGACTTACCCTGTGTATGAAATGTACTAAAGAAATAAACTTGCCTTGACTTGTCCACTATTTGAGAATAGTGTCTAAAAGCCTTGACCACATGGACACAGGTATTTCTATAACCAGCCCTGCCTTTAAAACTTTGGTATTTTCAAATGTGTAACAATTAAACAAGTGTAATTGTAGTGAAACTGTGAAGACAAATATAATAAAAATAAAAAATAACCAGGTGAGTGTGGACAACATCCTAATCAATTACTTTAAGGTAAATGTGAGCAGGAAGAGAGCGGACATCAAGCTTACGTTTCCACACTGACGTTTGTTAATTTATTAAATTAAAGTGCAGCTAAATCAAAGAAGGAACTTACAGTAGACCAGCAGCTCCTGGCTCTTATACAGAGTCCTCATGGAAAGAGGATTCCGCGATGTACAGGTGTACGTTCCTTGATCTTTTGGCTGGATGTTGGTGATGAACAAATCAAGGGACGATAGGTTCCCAGACGCTGGCTCTTGATTATCCAGAGCAGCATCCATGACGGTCCACGTCAGGTTTTGTGATGGATAAGACTCACTGGCACAGCTGAAGCTCACGTCAGAACCTTTGTTGATGAATAAAGTCCGGTTCTTCAGAGGAGTTCCTGGAGAAACCTCCAGTGTTACAGCAGAGGGACCATCTGAAATATAAACACATAAAACATTTTAGAATGAAAGTCTGCTTTTTACAAGTTATCATGAATACAAATATTCACCAAAAGAGTTATTGTGTTCCCCATGATGGTGTCCCCATGTGATACAGTAAGAAAAATGTTTGACGTGATTGTTTTGGCCACAAATTTAAATACTGCATCTTTATCACTTAATGAGGTTTAGATTATGTTCTAAAGCAGTAAACATAAGAATTTTGTTCTAATAAATGTGAAGATATAAACTAATTGAATAATATAAATAATTGAGATATTATTTGTGTTCTTCTAGGTCAATCTGGCAACCCTATTAGCAATTTACTAGTTGAATCAGACAACCGAAGTTGTGATTATTCATTTTAATCTGGCAACCAGAATTATAATTATCCAGTTGAACCTGGCAACCTTAGATGTGACTCACCATTTGAATCAGGCAACCCTTGTTGTGTTTCACCAGTTGAATCTGGCAACCCAAGGTGTGTTTTTTATTTTTTTTCTGTTGAATCTGGCAACCAGAGTTGTGTTTCACCAGTTGAATCTGACTGAATGGTTACTTGATGAATTTAC
Organism: Danionella dracula; assembly: GCA_900490495.1. NCBI lineage: Eukaryota > Metazoa > Chordata > Actinopteri > Cypriniformes > Danionidae > Danionella > Danionella dracula. The sequence goes on from UELW01000811.1 coordinate 41,852, forward strand.
GCTAAAAATACATTTGATTCAATAAAATGTACACAAAAATGTTTTGAATCTATGGCAGTGCAATTAATCAAATTTTGATTACATATCGATTTCAGGCATTTCTGATCAGAACACCTATATGATCGGGAGAAAAACTATTATTGCACCATCAAAACTCATTCAGCGATCTCATACACCTTTATGTGGTGACAGCGTTAATTCTTGTGCTTGTAATTCTTGTACACAGAGTAACAAGATTTTTTTATTGCAAAGCTGTACGTGGGACAAGATCATATCATAGAGAAAAAATACATAATATAAGTGATATCTTAGAGGTTACGTTTTACAGAACAAAACAGAAACCAAATGGCCACAATGGAAAACCATTGCTTTACATGTCATAATTGGAGCTTTATTATAATTTAAAAAAAATTATCTGATCGAAAAAATCATTTAATAATGCAAAAATATTTCACTGAAAGTTTTTAATCCCTTCACACCACGGCAATTTTTCACTGAATGAGCAGAGCTTTGCTAGAACCACAAAATAAATCATTAAAAAATTATTTGTATTTCAAAAAGATTTTCAAGATTATGAGATATCAACGGTTTAGAATTCTTTTTGACTGAAATGATCATAAAACAACAGTTTGAAGAGGTAAAGAATGAGAAAAAGGGAAATAATTCAGGTCTGAAGAGGGTTTGTACCGCTTATTAATTAATTTATTCAATTAATTTAAATCTGGATTTCGAACAGCAAAATACACAAGATCAGACAAATAATAGTCCACTAAAAATGTATGCACATTCTTTATGCCATTATTGAGCATTTTAATCCTCTAATAAGAGACGCCCCTTGATCAACCTCACCCTCCTGATTGGCAACATGTTCATTTTGGTTCTAATCAGGGCTATATGAAAAATACATAATTTAGTTAAGGTTGACATATTCTGGCAAACTTTAACGTTGCAGGGTTGAAACACAGCAGTCTAAACGAGAAAAAACCCAGTTGTGTCGTCTTACAGAAACCAGACAGATCTGCAGTATCACAGCTTTCCTTTGTCACAAAGAATCTCATACCTGCAATCCTCAGCTGGATGTTTGAGAAGGTTTCCCACAAGCTTCCATCCTTCGCCTGAGATTCACATTTATACAGGCCTTCGTCGATAAACTGAACCCCACGGATCCTCAGAGAGCCGTTGGTTGATATGGAAAGATGCTCCGTCGCCTGTGTAAAGTTTTGAGTAGCAACAACAACACTCCATTTTTTCTTCCAGTGATAGAGAAGAAGCTGAAGATGAATTAACAGGCCTGCTGAGACACTCTAGGGTTGCATTGTCTCCCTTCTCTGCGACAACAGAGGGCTGGAGGTGCTCCTCTGACACTATACGAAGAGATAGAATACTGTTGAGATCTGGATTAGAATGAACGTGGTGATGCACTTGACCTTCTGCCATAAACGATAATAAAATTATAATGTTGCTTTTGACATTCAACCATGGTTTACTGATATTTCAATAGATCAGATGTGTAAAAAAGACTCAGATCTGGTGTAACAACGCATCAGGCTTCGTGTAACAAAAAAAAGATCAAATGTGGTACAAAACGCTTCCATTGTTGTGATAAAAAAAGCATCAGATGTTGTGTAAAGAAAAACATCAGATGCTGGTGTAAAAAAAGCATTAGATGTTATGTAAAAAAGCACCAGATGTTGTGTAAAGAAAATATCAGATCATGTGTAAAAAAAAAGAGTCAGTAGACGTTATGTAAAAAAGCATCAGATGCTGTGTAAAAAAAAAAGAAGCAAAAGACGTTGTGTAAAAAACAACAGCAGATGCTGTGTAAAAAAAGCATCAGATGTTGTGTAAAGAAAAACATCAGATGCTGTGTAAAAAAAGCAGTAGACGTTCTGTAAAAAAGCATCGGATTGCTGTGTAAAAAAGCAAAAGACGTTGTGTAAAAAAACATCAGATGTTGTGTTAAAAAACAACAGCAGATGCTGTGTAAAAAAAAAGCAGTAGACGTGTAAAAAAAAGCATGAGATGCGGTGGTAAAAAAAGCAAAAGACGTTGGTAAAAAAGCATCAGATGTTGTGTAAAAAACAACAGCAGATGCTGTGTAAAAAAGCAGTAGACGTGTAAAAAAACATCAGATGTTGTGTAAAAAAAGCATCAGATGCTGTGTAAAAAAGCATCAGATGCGTGGTAAAAAAGCATCAGATGCGGTGGTAAAAAAGCATCAGTGCGGTGTACAAGCATCAATGCGGTGTAAAAAAAGCATCAGATGCGTGTAGATTGGCTGTGTAAAAAAGCATCAGATGCGGTTGTAAAAAAGCAATCAGATGCGGTGTAAAAAAGCAGAGATGCGGTGGTAAAAAAGCATCAGATGCGGTGTAAAAAAGCATCTGATGCTGTGTAAAAAAGCATCAGATGCTGTGTAAAAAAGCAACAGATGCGGTGTAAAAAAGCAGTAGACATTGTGTAAAAAGCATCAGATGCTGTGTAAAAAAGCAACAGATGCGGTGTAAAAAAGCAGTAGACATTGTGTTAAAAGCATCAGATGTTGTGTAAAAAACAACAGCAGATGCTGTGTAAAAAAAGCATAAGATGCTGTGTAAAGAAAAACATCAGATGCTGTGTAAAAAAGCATCAGATTTTGTGTTAAAAAACATCAGATGCTGTGTAAAAAAAGCATAAGATGCTGTGTAAAGAAAAACATCAGATGCTGTGTAAAAAAGCATCAGATTTTGTGTTAAAAAAACATCAGATGCTGTGTAAAAAAGCATCAGATGTTGTGTAAAGAAAATCATCAGATGCTGTGTAAAAAAAGCAGTAGACGTTATGTAAAAAAGCATCAGATGCTGTGTAAAAAAAAGCAAAGGACGTTGTGTAAAAAAGCATCAGATGTTGTGTAAAAAACAACAGCAGATGCTGTGTAAAAAAAGCAGTAGAAGTGTATAAAAGCATCAGATGCTGTGTAAAAAAAGCATCAGATGTTGTGTAAAAAAGTATCAGATGCAGTGTAAAAACGTATCAGATGCTGTGTAAAAAAGCATCAGATGCTGTGTAAAAAAGCATCAGATGCTGTGTAAAAAAGCCTCAGATGCTGTGTAAAAAAGCCTCAGATGCTGTGTAAAAAAGCCTCAGATGCTGTGTAAAAAAGCAGTAGACATTGTGTAAAAAGCATTAGATGTTGTGTAAAAAACAACAGCAGATGCTGTGTAAAAAAGCATAAGATGCTGTGTAAAGAAAAACATCAGATGCTGTGTAAAAAAGCATCAGATTTTGTGTTAAAAAACATCAGATGCTGTGTAAAAAAAGCAGTAGACGTCATGTAAAAAACATTAGATGTTGTGTAAAAAGCATTAGATGTTGTGTAAAAAGCATTAGATGTTGTGTAAAAAGCATTAGATGTTGTGTAAAAAGCATTAGATGTTGTGTTGTATTTTTTTCTGGTGCTATTTAAAGACCACAAATAGCATGGTTAAACAGTTTTTGTTTCTTTATATCTCATTCATTCGTTTATTTTTGACAATTTTTATTTAACAAACTCAAGGGTTTTTTTTAAAAGCTAGAGTAATATTAGCTTCGTTGTATAAATAATAATGATGGAGTGATATTAATTTCCTGTATATTAAAAGTAAAACAACGGCCAGCCTTGACAAACATCACAATATTATAAGGATTAGCACTTTTAATGAAACAGACAATATTAATTTACCTGTTTGTTGTGCCAACAGCAGAAGGTGTAGAATAAAAGCAGATGTTTTCATTGTAGAGTTGACGCGATGTCTCCTGCGCTAATTCGCGACAGTTTCCTGATTTTACGTCACGTCCACGCGCTCTTCGCCTAATAAAAGGTAAAATAAAAGAGTGGAAGTGTTCGGTGCGCGCGAGGCTCTGGCAGGTGTTAAGTCCTCGGTCAGGTTTGGTTCGTGTCCATCGTGAACCAGTTTAGTGTTTACTGGTTGCTTTTCTTTCCCGGAAACTTTGAAACCGCCGTTTGGTTTGACCACACCCTTCACCTGTGCTCTTAAAGAGACAGTGCGGCCATAAAGCTTTCCGCTGTTCGTAAGCCGTGTCCCTTTTAGAAGGCCAAAACATATGAAGATTTTAGCGATCGTGAGCTAGAGTACCAGACATTTTTAAACAAATAAACCTCTATTTAATCGCCATCTCAATCCCGATACATTTCTAGCGATCTCTCATTCATCTCCTCTTTTTTTCTCAAACTCTTGTACATTTTTAGACTTTAAACCAGTAAGAACAAGTCACTTATCATTCATTTGAAACACAATGCAATGACAGCTGAATTCAAACAATTTTTCGATACTCTACAAATATGTACGAAGGCCGCGGTACTCAAAATGCACTTCAGTGTCTGACAAAGATCGATTTACTTATATATATATTATACAACTAAAAAAACTAATAATTTTTTTTTTTTGCTTATGAAAGTTTTTTTGCTTATCACAGTTCTTTTCCCCCATTGACTGCTAAGGGGGAAATCAAGCACTGAAAGTGAAATGGTGACGTCACGACGTCCTGCTTTTAACGGCAGACACGTTTCTATACATTTACTTTCAATTTTACTTAATTCCTTTTTATTGCCGTTTTTAATATTTCATTAACTCTGGCTTAACATGCACTGCCTTTTTAATTTAACCAGATAAAGTTGTTTACAAACCTAGTTTTATGTTGAAAATACTACATTCTTGTAACGTTATGGCTGAGTTGATGTCATATTGATACTGTTGTTAATGTTAATCGAGGATTTTACATTTTCTAAACGTTCTTGAATCGTTATGTAAGTCTCAAAAGTCATCATCGCCGATAGAAGGCGCTAGAAGCTTCAGGCTGTTTGTGTGCATCAGTATTTTGGTTCCCCCACGGTCATGATCTCCCGGAGAAATTCGGTCCTACCCTCAGTTTCAAACATGTCAGGCAGTAAGAAGCCGCGAGCGGTGGCCAATCCCTTGGAGTCGACAATAACAACACCGAGCGAAAGAATACTCAAAGAATGTTACACCTTATATATCGACAGCGAGAACGGTAAAGCCACATTAAATGCATTGGTATGTAAGCGAGTTGCGCTTGTGTCCTTACGAGGACATTTTATGAGGGACTGTAACATTAACTTGACAGTTACTTGTCAGTCTGAACATACTGTACTAAAATATTATTCGACTGTATCGACATAGTTATTGTGACTTATTCAAAGGTTTCATGTTTTCTGCATTACATACCCCTACCTATAACCACAAATATAGTGAATGTGTCACAATTACTTTATAAGCGCACAGTTTTAGAACTGTTGAACAGTTGTCTCTGTTTATCACAGCTCTGCAGGCTCTGTGCATCAGATACAGTAGTGACTGTAGAGGAGTGCTTATATTTATCAAAAGCTTTCCAGTGTGGTTTGTCTGGATTTAAAAAATGTATATTGCATTTTGATCTCTATATAAACAGCATGCTGTAATGACTGCACACAGACATGATTTGAATGCTATACATTAATATTTTTGCTATTGTTTAACTCTTCTAAAGGTTAACGGTGACTATGCATAAACCTTGGGTTGGCTAGCAGTCTATATCAGTTACATACTCTTTTCATATATTTTTATTCATGCATTTATCTGACACCTTCATCTAAAGTGACTACATTATTACTTTATTATTAGATTATTAGAATAGTTAGATTCACGGATTAATATATAGAAACACTGCCAAGTCAAGCACCAAGACTCTGAAATGAAAATTCCTTGTTCCTTTTTCTGTAATGGAAAGTACATGAGGAGAGGATGTTATTTTTATGTTTCGCGAGAGTCTTTCATTAATCCGTGGCTCAGATGAGCCTTATTTTTAAGAAACCAGACAACTTTCCATTAACTAGAGGAATTTTCTGGAAGCTTTTCCTTCTCCAAAACTGCGTAAGCTGCGTGTTTAACAAATGCAAATAAATATACATTTCCAAGTTCCAGCCCGAGTAACCAAAGCAACGGCTTTGAGTAACTCAAGAAACAAAATGGCCGACAGATGAGAACAACTTCTCGCACTCTATTAGGGCTTAGTATGTGTGAGCTTCTTATTTTAACTCCAGACTTAAAAAATTAGGTTTAAATGTACAATAACCGAATACCTTTTTTTTTTAACTTTTATTTGTTTTGGATAAACTGTGCTCAATGAAACGCATGAAAACAAAGTGTAAAACTTAAAACAGTAACAGTTTGGGTTAATACTGAGAGATGATCCCAAACGGAACTTTTTTCACAAATGAAACTTGATTTTTTCTTTTACCTGTTTTGCATTGGTGTCTTCCTCGGAAAGAGGGAACTTCATGGTTTCATTTGCAGAATTCAAATTCAGATTTTCAGCTTTGAGAAACTGATTTTCATTTGTTTAGAGGTGGTCTTCATCCAGGGTAGTGTTTAAATGTTTTACTTGAGTCCCACCGCGAGAAAGCTCTTTTGTGCATTGCATTTAGCAAACTTGTTGTCATTTTCAGATGCAATGAAGTAACCCCAGAACGGTGAAGCCATTTTCATTTATGCATTTACTAGCATGTCGTGCAAGTGTTGCATCATATAATCGGTTCTTTTGGCCGACAATGCTATAGTGATTATTGACCTTAAAGGGTACCAGCCCAGTACTCTACAAGCTATGGTTGTAACCACTATGCACCTGCGCTTCCACCTTTTTTATTTAAATCTTTTTCTAAGCCAATTTTAAAAGAAACAGCAGATACTTTATTGAAAATATATTGAAAATTAGTGTTTTTTTATTATATTGTGTGCCATAAGGACCAGCAGACTGAAGAACATCTTCTGCCATCAGGCAATCTGGAAGTTGAACTCACTTGTGACTCTGCCCCCTGATCCCCCCCAACCCGACCCCACCCCACCGGACACCGCACCAGTCACTTTATCCAGCATTGGAGGCATTGGTCTTACCACCTCAATCCTGGAACACTCTAGCCACTTTAATTGACTCTAAATTGTCTTTGCACTACCACATTACCATTTCATTACCCAGTCACCACCTCTACCTCATGTTTTTGCACTACTCATTTGTTGTATCTGTGATTCTTGTTTTTACTTAATTACTACTTACTCTTATGTTCTGTGTAATTTTTATGTTCTGTGTAATTTTCGTATGCACTAAGGGCCTGAGGGTGACGCAATTTAAATTCTCTGTATGTATGCACTGTACATGTGGCAGAATTGACAATAAACACTCTTGATACTTGATATAATGATTGTCTAAAAGAACATTTGAAATTGTTTGACAGGATTGGTGAAAATCGCTGAGGGTTTAGGAGTGAGGCTGTTACCACCCCGAAAAAAGATTATAGTGATGATCATGGGAAACCATTCTGCTGGGAAAAGCTCCTTCATTAACTGGTAAGCTCACATCGACCACCACAAACAGCCGGTTTTTAGGTGTAAGTGGGAAAAAAATGTTGAATAAGTTTCCTTAAAAAAGCTAATTTCTTATCACAAGTTCAATTTAAGTTATATAGAATGTAATTTGATATTTGTATAGATTGATTATGATTCCCTTTGGAATAAACATTATTTAAAGCGCCGAAAACTGAACATTTCCCAGGTATGTGGAGGAGCACATACAGAAGACAGGTGTTGCCATTGAGACCCAAGGCTTCACGTTTATAACCAGTGGAAGAAAACGAGAGTCTTTAACTGTAAGTACATTTACACTCAATGTTCTGCAGAAAGCTGATTATTGAGTGAAAGCTGCTTAAGAGCCTCGCTTTCCTCTCCTGGTACCAATCTAGAGGAAAATTCACATGCATTCTCAGGTCGTTCTTTTCAAGAGTAAAAAAATACAGTGATTCAGCAGAGGGCCTTCGCTCTCTGTCTTGAAAATGTCTGAGAATAGAGGCGTGGTCAGCCGTGACCATTTATGGAGATTTAGCTTTTAGAGCTTTCGGCCATGTTTTAGTGCTGATCCCTCATCAAATACACACCTGAAGTTAAACACAGCCATTCTTTTACACATAATTCTGTAGTTATATAACTGTGTCACTGACCTTTCTAACAGGGATATTTTCAAAATAATTAATTATTAAAATGATCAAGTATAGAGCTGGAAGGGGAGATATCACAAAAGTGCTCTCTGCAGCTGAGCATATTTTCACACTTAAAGTTTTTTGTGTTTGTTAGTAGACTCCAATTCCCTGTCATACGTGTAGGATGGATGGATAGATGGAGGATGGATGGATGGATGGATGGATGGATGGATGGAGGATGGATGGAGGATGGATGGATGGATGGATGGATGGATGGAGGATGGATGGATGGATGGATGGATGGATGGATGGAGGATGGATGGATGGATGTAGGATGGATGGATGATGGATGGAGGATGGATGGATGGAGGATGGATGGATGGATGGATGGATAGATGGAGGATGGATGGATGGATGTAGGATGGATGGATGATGGATGGATGGAGGATGGATGGATAGATGGATGATGGATGGATGGATGGATAGATGGAGGATGGATGGATGGATGTAGGATGGATGGATGGATGGATAGATGGAGGATGGATGGATGGATGGAGGATGGATGGATGGATGGATGGATGGAGGATGGATGGATGGATGGATGGAGGATGGATGGATGGATGGATGGATAGATGGAGGATGGATGGATGGATGGAGGATGGAGGATGGATGGATGGATGTAGGATGATGGATGGATGGAGGATGGATGGATAGATGGATGATGGATGGATGGATGGATAGATGGAGGATGGATGGATGGATGTAGGATGGATGGATGATGGATGGATGGAGGATGGATGGATAGATGGATGATGGATGGATGGATGGAGGATGGATGGATGATGGATGGATGGAGGATTTATGGATGGAGGATGGATGGATGGATGGATGGATGGATGGAGGATGGATGGAGGATGGATGGATGGATGGATGGATGGAGGATGGATGGATGGATGAAAGGTGGATGGAGCGAGCGAGCACCGTCTACTATAGCCTCCATTTAAAACTGCATCCTATGAAATTATTTTTTTTTTTTTCAAATCTGAAAACAATAACAATAACATGATTGTTTACTGTCTACATTAATGGTTCAATTAATCAAACCCAGATGCAGGCGATCATACTTTTACCACATGGAATTTGGGCAGGAAACTGTCTATGTAACAACACAAAATATACAAAACCTGACAAAAAAAAAATCTCTTCTCCACTCTCTTCTCTCCGGTGGCAGGGAGGAGCAAGTCAAATCACAATCCCACATGCAAAATAGCCTCTTAAAAAACTCAATTTCAAATAAAACTAATCAAACTAACAATTCACAAAACACTCTGGCAAACGAGAAAACAAAGGAAGGCAAGGAATTAGCAGCTGTATTAGGTGTATTCTGTTTGACACAAACACATCAGATTGACTTTAGACAAAAATCTGTACATTAATGTCTCAAGTTTCGTTTTCGTATTTAACAGTAAAAAAGCATTCCCTTGAGCAAACGAACAGTGAAAGCTCCCTGGCGAAGCAGTGATGTTAATTTTAGGCCGTTTAAAAATGAATGACTCAGGGGTCAGCCCTGCTGCCATGAACACCACATATTCTGCAAGTCTGAAGAGCAAACGAGCAATTAAAACACTCTGCTGAATCTATGAGTTCAAAATCTGTTGGTTCTGAATCTATTGATTCTGATTCTATTGGTTCTACATCTACTGGTTCTAAATCTACTGACTCCGAATCCATTGAATCTGAATCTATTGGTTCTGAATCTATTGATTCTAAATGTATTGGCTCTGAATCTATTGATTCTGATTCTATTGGTTCTACATCTACTGGTTCTAAATCTACTGACTCCGAATCCATTGAATCTGAATCTATTGGTTCTGAATCTATTGATTCTGATTCCATTGGTTCTACATCTACTGGTTCTAAATCTACTGACTCCGAATCCATTGAATCTGAATCTATTGGTTCTGAATCTATTGATTCTAAATGTATTGGCTCTGAATCTATTGATTCTGATTCTATTGGTTCTACATCTACTGGTTCTAAATCTACTGACTCCGGATCTATTGAATCTGAATGTATTGGCTCTGAATCTATTGATTCTGATTCTATTGGTTCTACATCTACTGGTTCTAAATCTACTGACTCCGGATCTATTGAATCTGAATCTATTGGTTCTGAATCTATTGATTCTGATTCTATTGGTTCTACATCTACTGGTTCTAAATCTACTGACTCCGGATCTATTGAATCTGAATCTATTGGTTCTGAATCTATTGATTCTGATTCTATTGGTTCTACATCTACTGGTTCTAAATCTGCTGACTCTGAATCCATTGAATCTTAATCTATTGGTTCTGAATGTATTTATTCTGAATCTATTGGTTCTGAATCTATTGGTTCTGAATCTATTTATTCTGAATCTATTGGTTCTGAATCTATTGATTCTGATTCCATTGGTTCTACATCTACTGGTTCTAAATCTGCTGACTCTGAATCCATTGAATCTTAATCTATTGGTTCTGAATGTATTTATTCTGAATCTATTGGTTCTGAATCTATTGGTTCTGAATCTATTTATTCTGAATCTATTGGTTCTGAATATCTTGCTTCTTAATCTTTTGGTTCTGAATCTATTGGTTCCTTATATATTGGTTCTGAATATATTGGTTCTACATTTATTGGTTTTGAATCTATTGGTGCTATATTTCTTCTGGTTCTGAATCTATTGATTCTAAATGTATTGGTTCTGAATCTATTGGTTCTACATCCACTGGTTCTAAATCTACTTGCTCCGAATCTATTGAATCTGAATCTATTGGTTCTGTATCTACTGGTTCTGAATGTATTGGTTCTAAATCTACTGGTTCTAAATCTATTGAGGCAATATCTTAATCTTTCAGGCTATAGAAATGACTTTGAGTAAGTTTGAGTACATTTTTCCTGGTTAAATAATGTGAAACGTGTTTCTGTTAAAATTAAATAAGAAACATGAGCACTGAAGATAACAAATTTATTTGTTGTAAACTCTAAAATATAAATATCCACAGTCTCCCAAAATAATTTAAGAAAGTTGTTATTTATAGATAGATAGATAGATAGATAGATAGATAGATAGATAGATAGATAGATAGATAGATAGATAGATAGATAGATAGATAGATAGATAGATAGATAGATAGATAGATAGATAGATAGATAGATAGATAGATAGATAGAGAAGGAGGGATGTAGTGAGAGGGAAAAAGATCAAATTTGGGAGTGTGTGTGTATGTGTGCGTGAGAGAGAGAGAGAGAGAGAGAGAGAGAGAGAGAGACTAAGAGTGAGAGGGAGTGGTTGAGAGAGAGGGATCCTCCCTTAAAGAGTGGCCTGACTCCAGTCTTCACACTTCATGCTCCTCTTCAGGTGAACCTCTCCTCTGCTTTCTCAACATGTTTGCTTCTTTTCCTCGCAGGGAAATGCAACTTTACACCTCTATCCACATTTCAGACCTCTGCTGGAGTTCAAAGGTAGGAACTTATTTTTGTTTTTGTAAAGAGAAACTGCTTCTCAGAAGATCTATTAGGAATAACTTCAGGTTTAAAGATACAGAATTACGGTAGAAAAACAGTGTCTTAGCCTAATCAGACTCTAGATATTTATTTAGATACAGTTGTCTTTCCTTTTTTTGTCTTGTTTTAATATTTTATGTATTTTCTGTGTCAGCAAAGGATACATTTTACTAATGTTTAAAAATGCTTAATTTTTACTAACTCCACAGTGTTTTATATTTCTCTTTATTATGACAACTGTAAAAAAAAATCTAAATGTTGAGAGAGAGAGAGAGAGAGAGAGAGAGAGAGTGATGTGTATGGTTTCACCGAATCCCAAGTTCATGAGTACAAAATTAAACTACATATTCCATGTTTGTAGTTTGTTGACCTTCCGTTTACTGTCTTTATTTATAGCTTTATTTATCGCTATGTAATAGATTCAAGAGTGTGTACAGAGATGACGAACACCTCGCTCTGAGTCATGCAAGCGTATGTGCATCCACTAATGGATCCGGCTGAAACCTGGCAACACAGGCTGCCTCTCATTCACATTCACATCAGTGAACTCTCCCAGGCTGTGCTGACTGAACACTTTTCTCTGTCCATCGACTGCACCGTCTTCCAACTGCTATATTCGTTATGATGGAGGAGGACTTTCATTGGATTAGACAAGGGATTTTTGGGTGTGCCACAGCTCCTCCGGTGGCCAGAGAAAGGTCGGAGGGTGCAGAGAACTTGAATGAGTCATACTCATTGTCGAAATGCACTAGCTCCACTGATGCATGGAGAGAAACAAACTGCTTTCCAGTTTCTCGATAAGAGCTTCTTATTAGTCAAAATAAATATATATTTTAACATACATCATACCTTTTACTGTTGTGTGATTTTCGAGCACTCTCTTGGTGTTCCAGGACCATCTTGTGGTCTAAGCACTGGTACCTAGCACAGATAATTTTTTGTAACCACTCTAGTGAGGTTTCATGAAGCTGGTTTTGTTCTAAAAGAGGTTAATCATCAATAAAAATTGAGGAGCTTGGCTGATGATTCACCATCCAATCATAAGGTCCAGTCAGTCCATATTGCCAGTTTACAAGACACAACCTAAGTGACAACATCTATGTCCTATGATATCCCTCCTTCCACCTCTTCGCCTGTTGGGGGTTGGTATTCTCTAGGCCCGGGTTTCCCTGCAGGGTGCGGACTCCTCGCCTAGTATGTCAAGGACAGTTCGCCTTGTACACTTCTCTATTGCAGTTCGTCTAGTGCACTTCTCTATTGCAGTTCGCCTAGTGCTCTTCTCTATTGGACTTCGCTTAGTACACTTCTCTATTTCAGTTCGCCTAGCGCAGGTCGCCTAGTACACTTCCCTATTTCAGTTCGCCTAGCGCAGGTCGCCTAGTACACTTCTCTATTTCAGTTCGCCTAGCGCAGTTCGCCTAGTACACTTCTCTATTTCAGTTCGCCTAGCGCAGGTCGCCTAGTGCACTTCCCTATTTCAGTTCGCCTAGCGCAGGTCGCCAAGTACACTTCCCTATTTCAGTTCGCCTAGCGCAGGTCGCCTAGTACACTTCTCTATTTCAGTTCGCCTAGCGCAGTTCGCCTAGTACACTTCTCTATTTCAGTTCGCCTAGCGCAGTTCGCCTAGTACACTTCTCTATTTCAGTTCGCCTAGTGCACTTCTCTATTGCAGTTCGCCTAGTGCACTTCCCTATTGGATTTCGCTTAGTACACTTCTCTATTTCAGTTCGCCTAGTGCAGTTCGCCTAGTACACTTCTCTATTTCAGTTCGCCTAGCGCAGGTCGCCTAGTACACTTCTCTATTTCAGTTCGCCTAGTGCAGTTCGCCTAGTACACTTCTCTATTGCAGTTCGCCTAGTGCACTTCCCTATTGGATTTCACTTAGTACACTTCTCTATTTCAGTTCGCCTAGTGCAGTTCGCCTAGTACACTTCTCTATTTCAGTTCGCCTAGCGCAGGTCGCCTAGTACACTTCTCTATTTCAGTTCGCCTAGCGCAGGTCGCCTAGTACACTTCTCTATTTCAGTTCACCTAGTGCAGGTCGCCTAGTACACTTCCCTATTTCAGTTCGCCTAGCGCAGGTCGCCTAGTACATTTCCCTATTTCAGTTCGCCTAGCGCAGGTCGCCTAGTACACTTCTCTATTGCAGTTCGCCTAGTACACTTCTCTATTGGACTTCGCCTAGTACACTTCTCTATTTCAGCTCGCCTAGCGCAGGTCGCCTAGTACACTTCTCTATTTCAGTTCGCCTAGCGCAGTTCGCCTAGTACACTTCTCTATTTCAGTTCGCCTAGCGCAGTTCGCCTAGTACACTTCTCTATTTCAGTTCGCCTAGCGCAGGTCGCCTAGTGCACTTCCCTATTTCAGTTCGCCTAGCGCAGGTCGCCAAGTACACTTCCCTATTTCAGTTCGCCTAGCGCAGGTCGCCTAGTACACTTCTCTATTTCAGTTCGCCTAGCGCAGTTCGCCTAGTACACTTCTCTATTTCAGTTCGCCTAGCGCAGTTCGCCTAGTACACTTCTCTATTTCAGTTCGCCTAGTGCACTTCTCTATTGCAGTTCGCCTAGTGCACTTCCCTATTGGATTTCGCTTAGTACACTTCTCTATTTCAGTTCGCCTAGTGCAGTTCGCCTAGTACACTTCTCTATTTCAGTTCGCCTAGCGCAGGTCGCCTAGTACACTTCTCTATTTCAGTTCGCCTAGTGCAGTTCGCCTAGTACACTTCTCTATTTCAGTTCCGCCTAGTGCACTTCCCTATTGGATTTCACTTAGTACACTTCTCTATTTCAGTTCGCCTAGTGCAGTTCGCCTAGTACACTTCTCTATTTCAGTTCGCCTAGCGCAGGTCGCCTAGTACACTTCTCTATTTCAGTTCGCCTAGCGCAGGTCGCCTAGTACACTTCTCTATTTCAGTTCACCTAGTGCAGGTCGCCTAGTACACTTCCCTATTTCAGTTCGCCTAGCGCAGGTCGCCTAGTACATTTCCCTATTTCAGTTCGCCTAGCGCAGGTCGCCTAGTACACTTCTCTATTGCAGTTCGCCTAGTACACTTCTCTATTGGACTTCGCCTAGTACACTTCTCTATTTCAGTTCGCCTAGCGCAGTTCGCCTAGTACACTTCTCTATTTCAGTTCGCCTAGTGCACTTCTCTATTGCAGTTCGCCTAGTGCACTTCTCTATTGCAGTTCGCCTAGTGCACTTCCCTATTGGATTTCGCTTAGTACACTTCTCTATTTCAGTTCGCCTAGTGCAGTTCGCCTAGTACACTTCTCTATTTCATTCGCCTAGCGCAGGTCGCCTAGTACACTTCTCTATTTCAGTTTCGCCTAGTGCAGTTCGCCTAGTACACTTCTCTATTGCAGTTCGCCTAGTGCACTTCCCCTATTGGATTTCACTTAGTACACTTCTCTATTTCAGTTCGCCTAGTGCAGTTCGCCTAGTACACTTCTCTATTTCAGTTCGCCTAGCGCAGGTCGCCTAGTACACTTCTCTATTTCAGTTCACCTAGTGCAGGTCGCCTAGTACACTTCCCTATTTCAGTTCGCCTAGCGCAGGTCGCCTAGTACATTTCCCTATTTCAGTTCGCCTAGCGCAGGTCGCCTAGTACACTTCTCTATTGCAGTTCGCCTAGTACACTTCTCTATTGGACTTCGCCTAGTACACTTCTCTATTTCAGCTCGCCTAGCTGGACTCAAGAAGTTGTGTAACCCGTTCTTCATCTCTGGATCTTTAATAAATAAATATTATAAAATTTTATATAATAATAAATAAAATTCACATTTTTATGAACACGCTTAAGTACTCTAAGTTACATTCTTAAGATAGTTGATCAGCCACTTTGCAGTCTGTTGAGATTAAGCAAACCAACGAACAGCCATTTTAAGCGAACTTTACTGCACTGTTAAAAAAGTTTTTTAACATTCAATATAAAATGGAAAAATATATTTCTGTGTGAATATGTTAATAATTATTATGAATTACATTATAATGTGGACACCAGCAAAATATATAAACAATTTTTTCCCCCAAAATGTACTGTGCTACTTATATTCAGTTGCGCTCTATAATTGTGAAATAATGTTATATTGATGCTATAAACATGGTGTGTGTGTGTGTGTGTGTGTGTGTGTGTGTGTGTGTGTGTATCATTGAAAGTACACAAAAAAATCAAGTTCATTTAAATGGAACATTTCTAGATTATCAAAAAATACTTTTAATAGATAGATACATTTTATCCTAGCAAGTTTAAGCTGTGAAGCTTTACTGGGATTAAGAAGGAATTACAGATGCTCACCGTACCTGTCTGTCTGTTTCTCGCCCAGCTTCGTCAGCTTTGCTCAGATAAAAGCGCAGCTTGTCTCCAGACTTCTCACTCAGATTCTCAACTATATTTAACGTCCGTTTGCACAATGCCTGTCCCATTGGGTCAAAAAACACGAAGATGAGGTCTGCCTGCTCACCTGGAAATGAAGAACCAGGGAAGATTGATCAAAACTTAATTTGTGTCAGCGATATTAAAACAGCATCTCATTAATATTTAAAAACAAAGTTAAACACAGGCTCACCAAATGATGTGATGGCACTGTTGACATCGAAAGGATAAACCATATCTCCGTCCACCAGTCCTGGAGTGTCCACAAACGTCACCAAGCTGAACTTCTTCTGTTTTGAGGTGGAAATCTCAGCGCTCAGGTAATCCGTGACACCTACAATGTAATACTGCAGGCATCGATAAAACTGCTCTGACAGTTTAATTTGGATCCATCACCTCTTTAACAGCAAGTTTTGCGTCATAGACCAAAGACTTGCCATGCTAACAAGTCTAGCAACATCTTCCCTTGCCGACCACGCCCCTTTCTGGTGATCTGTTGTCATGGTTACCCACAACAGCTCTTCAACTGGCAGCTTTAAGGCGGAGCTACATAAAGCTAGCCAATGAAGAACGACTGTGAAGCAACGCCAGCCAACCAAATTCTGAAAACACTAGGAGACAACAAAAAAAGTCTGGCATCTTGATTATTAGCCAGGTTCACTCTCCAAATGAAGAGTTTGCTTCCAACAAGCTCTAAATCCATTTTGATAATTTTTTAAGATGGTTTATAATTACATTTAAGGCCAATGTTATACCATCAACAACATGCAAAACGTTTTCACTTAATAAACAGTTGCTGCAAATACATTATTTCAAACCCGAACAATCTCTTTCATGTTTCTGAGCATTCACGCAGGTTTTCTCAAACTCTGGCAACCATGACTTTTACATAGTTCAACGTTTATGAGCACTTTCAACATTCAGGAGTATTTACTCTGGCAACTCCAGCAATCTCTTTTACATGTTTTAGCATTAATGAGTCTTATGTCAATATATGGCAACCGTAACCATTAATTTTGTGGTGTATATGAGTCTTTTCTCAAACTATTCCACCACTAAATGTCATTTTAATGTTTTTGAGGATTATGAAAGTTTTCTCAAACTCTGGCAACTCTAACCATGACTTTTATGTTTCTGGGAACCCTTAACTACCCTTTTTTACTTTTTTTTCTTTGCATTTAGGAGTATTTTCTAAATCTCTGAGAACCCCAAACAACAACAAACAACAAGAGCGGTGTTTGAGGAAAACTATTATTTTCTGTTCCAACATTTCAGAATGCATCAACGCAAACAATTCAAATTTCAACTTTAATAGTAAAGATTTAGAAAAGTTAATACATATGTTTGGAAAACATTGACTAGAGATTATCGCTTAATAACAAAGGGACAAAGCAGGACAGCACAACTCATATTGTGTCTATTGGAAAATCGATTATGGGCTTATCAATTATGGCCAACACAAATTTGGCAATAACTCTTTTTTTAAACTATATAAAATGTATATATGTACAAATGTAGCACTTTAAAAAAATTTTTTTTTTATCAGACAGACCTGCAAGGGTCCATAACGAACGTTCAAGCACAAGGGTGTCCACCGGTGCATGTAGGCCGAAGGTCAATGATCGCCTTCGTTGTCGTATCATCTGACCTGCGGCCATGTGTTTTGGACACTCGGGTGAAGAGAGGGGCTGAGCTATCAACCAATCACTACCTAGTGGTGAGTTGGATCCACTGGCAGGGGAGGAAGCCGGAAATACCTGGCAGACCAAAACGTACGTTGAGGGTCTGTTAGGAACGTCTGGCCGAGCCCTCTGTCAGAGTGATCTTTAACTCCCACCTACATTTACATTTATGCATTTGGCAGACGCTTTTGTCCAAAGCGACTTACATTAGGGGAGTGGGGCACTGCACACCTCCGGGAGAGCTTCGACCAGATACCGGGGGAGGCTGGAGACATGGAGTCCGAGTGGACCATGTTTTCCGCCTCCATTGTCACTGCCGCGGTGCGAAGCTGTGGCCGTAAGGTCTCTGGTGCCTGTCGTGGCAGCAATCCCAGAACCCGGTGGTGGACACCGGAAGTAAGGGATGCCGTCAAGCTGAAAAAGGAGTTCTATCAGGCCTGGTTGGCTTGTGGGACTACGGACACAGCTGACGGGTACCGGCAGGCCAAGCGTCCCGCAGCCAATGCTGTGTTAGAGGCAAAAACTCGGACCTGGGAGGAGTTCGGGGAGGCCATGGATGAAGATTATCGGTCGTCCTCAAAGAAATTCTGGCAAACTGTCTGGCGCCTCAGGAGGGGGAAGCAGTGCCCCACTAACACTTATGGTGGGCCGCCCAATGAACATTCAGTGTCATCCTGGGAGAGGAGCACGCAAGCCAGCTGGAGCCGATCACGACAATCACCGGCACCTGGAGCTCGTTCCCCACTACCCGATAAAAACGCCACAACAGAGACAGTCAAGAGAGAAGCCTCTCGGCGACCCAGACCTCTAATGAGTTCTCTCTCTCTAGCTTACAGAAAGCATGGAGTGATCGAATCGGGCGATCGGCGTTTCACAGCCGCACGGACCAAACGGCACCCACCGCTCACTCACAAACCACCTACGGACGCATCGGAAGCATGGACTCACGGGACGCCACGGGAAGCATCCCGAAGACACCTGCACACCGACACTGTAAATAAAAAGCCCTTCGGGGGTGTGTTCACGACAACTTGTGTTTGCCTTTTCACTCCACCCGGCTACACACTGTTTACAGTGGAGGAGGAGAGCTGTTGACCTCGACCAGGGATGTGGTCGGGCGGTGGAAGGAATACTTTGAGGGTCTCCTCAATCCCACAGTCACGTCCTACGTTGAGGAGGCAGAGGCTGGGGTACTTGAGGTGGACTCGTCTATCACCCAAGCCGGAGTTACTGGGGTGGTTGGCAAGCTCCTCAGTGGCAACCGGGAAAGTCTATTCCAGGGTACTGGAGAGGAGAGTGCGGCCGATAGTCGAACCTCGGATGCAGAACGAAAATGCAGGTTTCGACCCAGTCGTGGAACACTGGACCAGCTCTATACCCTCTGCAGGGTCCTCGAGGGGTCATGGGAATTCGTCCAACCGGTCCACATGTGTTTTGTGAATTTGGAGAAGGCGTTTGACCGTGTCCCTCGTGGTGTGCTGTGGGAGGTGCTCTGGGAGTATGGGGTTCGGGGCCCTTTGCTAAGGGCAGTCCGGTCCCTGTAAAACCAGAGAAGGAGCTTGGTTCGCATAGCCGGCACAAAGTCAGACCTGTTCCCTGTGTGTGTTGGCCTCTGGCAGGGCTGCCCTTTATCACCGGTTCTATTCATAGTTTTTATAGACAGAATATCTAGGCGCAGCCGGGGGGCGGAGGGGGTCCGGTCAGGGGCCTCAGGATTTCATCTCTGCTGTTTGTGGACGATGTTGTCCTGTTGGCTTTTTCGGGCCTGGACCTTCAGCGTGCGTTGGGGCGGTTTGCAGCCGAGTGTGAAGCGGCTGGGATGAGGATCAGCACCTCCAAGTCTGAGGCCATGGTTCTCGACCGAAAAAGGGTGGCCTGCCCTCTTCAGGTCAGTGGAGTGCTCCTGCATCAGGTGGAGGAGTTTAAGTATCTCTGGGCCCTGTTCACGAGTGCAGGGAGGATGGAGCGTAATATCGACAGACGGACCGGTGCAGCATCTGCAGTGATGCGGTCGCTGTATCGGTCTGTTGTGATGAAAAGGGAGCTGAGCCGAGAGGCGAAGCTCTCGGTTTACCGGTCGATCTACGTCCCTACTCTCACCTATGGTCATGAGCTCTGGGTCATGACCGAAAGCACAAGATCCCGGATACAAGTGGCCGAAATGAGTTTCCTCCGCCGGGTGGCTGGGCGCTCCCTTAGAGATAGGGTGAGAAGCTCCGTCACCCGGGGGGAGCTCGGAGTAGAGCCTCTGCTCCTCCACATTGAGAGGAGTCAGCTGAGGTGGCTTGGGCATCTGTTTCGGATGCCTCCTGAACGCCTCCCAGGAGAGGTGTTCCGGGCAGGTCCCACTGGGAGGAGGCCCCGGGGAAGACCCAGGACGCGCTTGAGGGACTATGTCTCCCAGCTGGCCTGGGAATGGCTCGGGAAGTGTCTGTGGAGAGGGATGTCTGGGCATCCCTGCTTAGACTGCTGCCCCCACGACCCGGCCCCGGATAAGCGGGAGAAGATGAGATGAGATGAGACCTGCAAGGGTTTTTTTCTGGCAAATGTTTTTCTTTCACCAATTTATATCCAAGGTATTTGATTAAAAAAAAGTCTCTACATTAAATGATCATTCTTTTAACTTACTATTTTAATATTTATAATAGGCAAATTAAATGATTAAAAAAACATATTACATATTAATCGATCAAGTAACAATAATGCACCCTATTAAAATAAACAAATATTTAACATCACAATCTCACATTAATGAATCCTGATATCTTCTCAAACCATCTGCCGAGGACTTACACTAAAGCTCTTTCAGACAGTTGCTGCAGGTGTGCACGCCACACAGACACGGTTTGTTCGCTCTCATCAACATTCAGTGAAGGTACAGAAACACTCTCTCTCCTCTCCCTCCCTCCCTCTCTCTCTCTCTCTCTCTCTCTCTCTCTCTCTCCCTCTCTCTCCCTCTCTCTCCCTCTCTCCCTCCCTCCCTCCCTCTCTCTCTCCTATCTCTCCCTCTCTCTCCCTCTCTCCGTCCCTCCCTCCCTCCCTCCCTATCTCTCTCCCTCCCTATCTCTCCCTCTCTCCGTCCCTCTCTCCCTCCCTCCCTCCCTATCTCTCTCCCTCCGTCCTTCTCTCTCTCTCTCCTCTCTCTCTCTCCCATCCCCTCCCTCTCTCTCCTCTCCTCTCTCTCTCTCTCCTCTCTCCCTCTTTCCTCTAGATCAGCGTTCTCTTTTGAGAAAGATTTGCAGAACGCTTTCATGAAAAAGCTGTTCAATGCTCAAATTTAAGACCGTTAAGAGTCAAATGTAAGACCTATATCATAACATTAAAAACATAAAAATATTGTTTTTCACAGTAAACAGTAAGCTTCAAATAAAATTTTTGAAACCCTAACCATCACTTCTATATTTTTGAGCTTTTACGCACTACGGCACCCCTAACTATACATATATTTTTTTAGCATTTAGAAGTATTTTCTCAATTTCTGGCAACCCAAAAAAACAGAGAGATGGGAAGGCGCCAGGAAAGGACTAGAGGAATCTATTTTCCTATCTACTAGAGGAAAGGACTACTCACTTCCCACCATACTTTACTAGAAGCAATACATCAGTTTAATTTTTCATGCTTACTGTTCATTTCTTTTTCTTTTTTTTAATGTAGCACATTAAAAAGGGTTGTTACTGAATATTGTGTGACAATATTGCATGCTCTATAATTCTTCATTATACAGCATGCAATATTGTCACACAATATTTAGTAACAACCCTTTACAAAATAAAAAATAGATGCAAGCACCGATTTAGAGCTCGGAGCAGTCTGGAACAGTGCCCCTGGTGGCCAGTACCTTGTGTTAAAATAGCAATAACTCTCTGTCAGATTGTATCTCCTCTGCTTGCTTTTTAATTGAACTACATTTATTGTATTTCATATATGGTGACCTTGATAGTTATGAAAGGCACCTCAAATTTAAATGGATTATTTGCATTATTATTATTATTACTATATAGTAACCAGAACTGTGTGATGGGAATCGAATTTAACATCTTATGTGGTTTATTCCAATATCTGCTGTTGTTTGAAAGATCCTAAAAATCAATCTAGCAAAAGGCCGCCCCTAAACTCAGCTATTCATTGTTCCATAGAACTCGTATTTTTTAACAGAAGTGAAGACGATTGGATGATGAATTTTTGGTTAAATAATTACAGGTCAGCACTGGTTCTCGTTATTCTTTAATGCCACACTACAGCCAAACCGGTCAAGATATCGCTCACAATTTAGCATCATCAACTGCTTCTGATTTCTTCTCATTATTTATCAACTTTCCAAACCGTTTGAGACATGACAATTGACAGCTAAAAATGCCCAGCTCCATATCTTAAAAAAAAACAAGTTGCCATAAGCGATGCAATGAAATTTAAATTATATTAAATAAAATAATTAATTAATTAATTAATAAATAAATGTCAGTTATGCCCCACCACCTCCACCATATATAGTTGTTGAGCATGTTAAGGCTCCAGAAAATGCCTGGTTAGTCTGAAAAGGGAAAAAAAGAAAACAAACAAACCCAACTAAAGCACTGCACGCTCTGAGCTCTACTTTACTACATAATAAATATGTAATACAATGTATTCCTTAAACTTACAGCTAAAAAACTAGAATGACCACAAAAAATGTTGGTGTCTGTCTGTACTATTGTTCTTGTAATCACTGAAATGAACATTAAATTGTTAAAAATGTAACTGAACACAAATGTTTAAATGATCATCAGGGGTTGTGTGCTGGATGAAACGAGGCTAAATAGTTGCTTGCTGTCTTTTTAAAGGTGATGAGGTAACTGGAGCAGTGCTTCTAGCCTCCTGACATTTCTGCGGGAAGGTGAATGAGACACTGAGGGATCCGGTCGACTGGGGAAAAGTCAAAGGTCAAGAAAGTGCTGCGTCATCTCCAAAGCAGAGAGCAGCAGCACTGCAGAGACACACGACTCAGGATTTTTGTCTTGAACCTACTGAGGCAACACGAACAGCCAAAACCACACCCCCAAAAAAAAGCACCAAACACTAGAATCTCATAAAGACAAGTTTGAACACAAATCAACCGACACCATCAAATAATTACAGTCTGGCAGTCTTTATTGTAATTAAAGTCAAATGAAACTTTCTGAGTAATTAATTATGATAAACTCAAATGAGTCAATCTTAGAAGCTTGTCCAGGACATAAAGTTCTATTTTTTAATTTACTCTCAAAAATGTGCCTGAAACGTTCAAAGTTGAGTTTTGCTACACAAAAAAGTCACATAAGGGTGATGTTGTTAGGAGTCTTTATTTGAGCAATTTATTTTGATTCGGTGTTTTTGAGAAGTCGCCGACAAGAACCCGAAATTGCGGACGAGTAACCGACACCCACGAGATATCTGGCGAGTTTAATATCTGGACCTGATGGTGACTGAGAGTCATGAAGGGGATTCTGACTGAAAACAACATCAGTGACGTACTGCCAATGAGAGAGCAGCGTCCAGGGAAGCAGGAAGTTGTGGGTGGAGTTACGAAGGTAACCTCAAAATCAACAGAATTAACTAGCTCAACACATACAATTTCCAGGCATATGATCAAACTGAAATGAAGCACAACATTCACAAACTGAAACGAAGTAGAGAAGTGAAATAGAGAAGTGTACTTGGCGAACTGCGCTAGGTGAACTGAAATAGAGAAGTGTACTAGGCGAACTGCGCTAGGCGAACTGCAATAGAGAAGTGTACTAGGCGAAGTCCAATAGAGAAGTGTACTAGGCGAACTGCACTAGGTGAACTGAAATAGAGAGGTGTACTAGGCGAAGTCCAATAGAGAAGTGTACTAGGCGAACTGCACTAGGCGAACTGAAATAGAGAAGTGTACTAGGCGAACTGCGCTAGGTGAACTGAAATAGAGAAGTGTACTAGGCGAACTGCGCTAGGTGAACTGAAATAGAGAAGTGTACTAGGCGAAGTCCAATAGAGAAGTGTACTAGGCGAACTGCACTAGGTGAACTGAAATAGAGAGGTGTACTAGGCGAAGTCCAATAGAGAAGTGTACTAGGCGAACTGCACTAGGCGAACTGAAATAGAGAAGTGTACTAGGCGACCTGCGCTAGGCGAACTGAAATAGGGAAGTGTACTAGGCGACCTGCGCTAGGCGAACTGAAATAGAGAAGTGTACTAGGCGAAGTCCAATAGAGAAGTGTACTAGGCGAACTGCACTAGGTGAACTGAAATAGAGAGGTGTACTAGGCGAAGTCCAATAGAGAAGTGTACTAGGCGAACTGCGCTAGGCGAACTGAAATAGAGAAGTGTACTAGGCGACCTGCGCTAGGCGAACTGAAATAGGGAAGTGTACTAGGCGACCTGCGCTAGGCGAACTGAAATAGGGAAGTGTACTAGGCGACCTGCACTAGGCGAACTGAAATAGAGAAGTGTACTAGGCGAACTGCACTAGGCGAACTGAAATAGAGAAGTGTACTAGGCGACCTGCACTAGGCGAACTGAAATAGAGAAGTGTACTAGGTGAACTGCGCTAGGCGAACTGAAATAGAGAAGTGTACTAGGCGACCTGCGCTAGGCGAACTGAAATAGAGAAGTGTACTAAGCGAAGTCCAATAGAGAAGTGCACTAGGCGAACTGAAATAGAGAAGTGTACTAGGCGACCTGCGCTAGGCGAACTGAAATAGGGAAGTGTACTAGGCGACCTGCGCTAGGCGAACTGAAATAGGGAAGTGTACTAGGCGACCTGCACTAGGCGAACTGAAATAGAGAAGTGTACTAGGCGAACTGCACTAGGCGAACTGAAATAGAGAAGTGTACTAAGCGAAGTCCAATAGAGAAGTGCACTAGGCGAACTGCAATAGAGAAGTGTACAAGGCGAACTGTCCTTGACATACTAGGCGAGGAGTCCGCACCCTGCAGGGAAACCCGGGCCTAGAGAATACCAACCCCCAACAGGCGAAGAGGTGGAAGGAGGGATATCATAGGACATAGATGTTGTCACTTAGGTTGTGTCTTGTAAACTGGCAATATGGACTGACTGGACCTTATGATTGGATGGTGAATCATCAGCCAAGCTCCTCAATTTTTATTGATGATTAACCTCTTTTAGAACAAAACCAGCTTCATGAAACCTCACTAGAGTGGTTACAAAAAATTATCTGTGCTAGGTACCAGTGCTTAGACCACAAGATGGTCCTGGAACACCAAGAGAGTGCTCGAAAATCACACAACAGTAAAAGGTATGATGTATGTTAAAATATATATTTATTTTGACTAATAAGAAGCTCGTATCGAGAAACTGGAAAGCAGTTTGTTTCTCTCTCCATTGCATCGTGAGCTAGTGCATTTCGACAATGAGTATGACTCATTCAAGTTCTCTGCACCCTCCGACCTTCTTCTGGCCACCGGAGGAGCTGTGGCACACCCACAAAATCCCTTGTCTAATCCAATGAAAGTCCTCCTCCATCATAAACGAATATAGCAGTTGGAAGACGGTGCAGGTCGATGGACAGAGAAAAGTGTTCAGTCAGCACAGCCTGGGAGAGTCACTGATGTGAATGTGAATGAGAGGCAGCCTGTGTTGCCAGGTTTCAGCCGATCCATTAGTGGATGCACATACGCTTGCATGACTCAGAGCGAGGTGTCGTCATCTCTGTACACACTCTTGAATCTATTACATAGCGATAATAAGCTAAACTAAAAGACAGTAAACGGAAGGTCAACAAACCTACAAACATGGAATTTGTAGTTTAATTAAATTTTGTACTCATGAACTGGGATATCGTGAAACCATACACATCACGTCTCTCTCTCTCTCTCTCTCATCTCTCTCCTCTCTCAACTTTTAGATTTTTTTTTACAGTTGTCATAAATAAGAGAATATAAAAACACTGTGGAGTTTAGTAAAATTAAGCATTTTTAACATTAGTAAAATGTATTCCTTTGCTGACACAGAAAATACATAAAATATTAAAACAACAAAAAAGGAAGACAACTGTATCTAAAATAAATATCTAGAGTCTGATTAGGCTAACACACTGTTTTTCTTCTACCGTAATTCTGTATCTTTAAACCTGAAGTTTATTATTCCCTAATAGATCTTCTGAGAAGCGTTTCTCTTTAACAAAAACCTTAAAAACATAAGTTTTCCTCCTAACCTTTGACTCCAGTCAGGGTCCTGAAATGAATGTGATAGAGTGTAAAGTGGCATTCCCTGCGGAGGAAGAAGCAAACATGTGTTGAGAAGCAGAGGAGAGGTTCACTGAGAGGAGCATGAGTGTGAAGACTGGAGTCAGTGCCACTCCTTTAAGGGAGGAATCCCTCTCCTCAACCACTCACTCTCACTCTCAGTCTCTTGTCCTCCTCCTCTCTCTCTCCTCGCTCCTCTCCTCCCTCATCCACCTTCTTCTCGTTGCTGCCCACACCAGAGAGCGAGGCCGGCCTCACTCCACCAGGAAGTCGTCTCTCTCTCTAGATCACGCCGTCTTCATGCCCCTCCTTCAATAACTCGTCGCGGCCCTAGCTGCCTCGTCACTTACATCTGAGCCTGCACTTCTCCTAGGACTCGCGATTCTCTCGCCTCCTCTGAGGGGCGATCTCCCGCCATTCGGGGCGTCCTCGCGGTCACTCGATCAAGTATGACATCACTGCTCAAATACGGATCAATGTCTGACGAGCCGCCAGAGGATCTCCGCACTCCTCGGTCACATCGCGTGGTTCACTGTCCAAGATCTTCTCCATTCTGTCATCGATGAGGTTCCGTCACCGAGCTCTACTTCCTCTCAAGTCTGGCGTCTCCTGCGGCGTTGCGGAACCTTCACCCGCAGGGTCTCTTTCAAGTGAGGCCCGGCAGTCACTTCGGGGAAGAGGTCCTCAGATAAGTTGGGGTCTTGTTCTGCCATTCCGTGAAAGCCTCGAACGAGAGATTCCTCTCATCAAGGCCTCAGGTTAGTCTCGCCGCATCAGGCTCTCGTTCAAGTCCGAAGAGATTTCTGCGTCTCCGAAAGTATCGGGCTCACCTCCTGGATTTCCAGGGGGGGTCGTGAGGCTCTCTCTCTCTCCGACTGCGAACTCATCGCGTATCGTATCGAGGTAACTCTTTCCGGGGTGCTTTCACGGTGTCGGGCTCGTACGATCCTGCGGCGAAGAGCTCGCTCGATGAGGCGATTCTTTACCGGTATGCGTCCTCGTCGCGTCGGAGGTGATTGGGATGAGTGTTACTCAAGTCTCGAGAACTCCTCATCTTACATCCTCCCCCCTCCGCGAACCCTAGCCACACACACCCACACTCCCCAAAATTTGATCTTTTTCCCTCTCAAGCTACACTCCCATCCTCCCGCGCTTCTCTATCTACTATCTATCTAATCTATCTATCTATCTATCTTCTAGCATCTAGCTATCTACATATAACAATTAACGAACTGTTCTTAATTTAATTTATGGGAGACTGTGGCTATTTATATTTTAGGTTAGAGTTTACAACAAATAAATTGGGTATCTGATCAGTGGCTCTGTTTTCCTTATTTAATTTTAAACGGACAGAAACACGTTCACACTTATTTAAAACCCAGGAAAAATGTACTCAAAACTTACTCAAAGTCATTCTTCTATAGCTTGAAAGACATTAGATATTGCCTCATATATTAGATTATAACAGTAGAATTCGTAGATTTAGAAGCCAATCATTCAAACGGTCGATAACAGACACAATAGATTCAGATTCCACTAGTTCGTGGATTCGGGTCAAGTATAGTAGATGTAGAACCAGTTGGAGTAGCCAATAGATTACAGAACCAATACATTCAGAATCAATAGATTCCAGAACCAGAAGAAATATAGCAATGCAACAATAGATGTAACCCATAATTCAGAACCATATATAGGAACCAATTAGTTCAGAAACCAAAGCTTAAGAAGGCAAGATATCAGAACAAAAAGCAGATATATTCAGAACCCCAAGTAGCACATTTGAATAATCATGACAATGATAAGTCAATGATTCAGGAGTCAAGTAGAACGTGATAGAACCAATGGATGTAGAAAACTATAGATTCAGAACGCATAGCTAGAATAAATAGATTCAGACACCATGACAGAAAAATAGATAGAACACCAATAATTCAGACCAATAGATAAGGAACCCAATAGATTCAGATAAAAATAGACGTAGAGGAGACACGAATAGATATTCAGAATACCAATAGATTCAGAACCCAATAGATTCAGTACCAATAGATCCGGAGCAAAGTTAGATTTAGAACCAGTAGATGTAGAATGATCAGAACTCAAATAGATCAGAACAATACATTTAGATTCAATGATGGAGTCTTTCAGAAACCGAGAGAGACAATAGACCCAGCAATAGTTCAATGCCAGATTCCAGATCCGATCGGATCAGTAGTAGACAGTGAAAACCAATAGAATCGTCATGAAGCATTTAGAATCCAATGATTAACAAGATTAGATTTCAAAGGATGAGTTAGTAGAACAGAGATACCAATGACCATATAATCAGAACCAATAGATTTCAGATACGGATCGGAGAGTCAGTAGATTTAACCAGTAGTCAACCATACAATCATATCACATACATGATCAATAGATTAACAGATGATTCAATGGATTCGAGTCAGTTAATTAGAACCAGTAGAGTATAACCAATGATCAGAATCAAATAGAATTCCGAAACCAACGATTTTGAATCATAGATTCCAAGAGTGTTTTTAATTGCCGTTTGCTCTTCATGACTTGCAGAATATGTGGTGTTTCAGTGGCAGCAGGGGCGCCCCTGAGGTCAATTCATTTTAAAACACGCGGCCTAAATTAACTCACTGCTTCGCCAGTGAGCTTTCACATGTTTCGTTTGTCAAGGGAATGCTTTTTTAACTGTTAAATACGAAAACGAAACGTTGGGAGACATTAATGTACGATTTTTGTCCTAAAGTCATCGATGTGTTTGTGTCAAACAAATCACCATACACTAATACAGCTGTCTAATCCTTGCCTTCGCTTGTTTTCTACCCCGTTGCCAGAGTGTTTTGTGTGATTGTTAGTTTGATTAGTTTATTTGAAATTGAGTTTTTTAAGAGGTATTTTGCATGTGTGATTTGTGATGACTTGCTTGTCCTCTACCTCCCTGTGCCACCGGAGAGAAGAGAGTGGAGAAGAGATTGTTTTTTTGTACAGGTTGTGTATATTTTGTGTTGTACATAGACAGTTCATGGCCCAAATTCCATGGTAAAAGATGAGGATCGCCTGACATACTGGGTTTGATTAAGTGAACCATATATTAGACAGATAACAATCAATGTGAGTTGTTATGTGTTTTCAGATTGGAAAAAAAAAAGAATAATTCCATAGGATGCAGTTTTAAATGGAGG
>UELW01000811.1:70874-93093 GCA_900490495.1 Danionella dracula
CTACAAGATATACCAGTAGCTGAACTCCACCTTCATGATCCTATCTGCATTTCTGCTAGGCTTCAATGGCATCTGAGCAAGCTCCTGATTGGTTGGGGAGTGTGTTTGAGCATTAGTCCACGAGTGATAACAGAAGAGATTCCAATTCAAGTCCAGATCCCTTTCGCCTGTGTGCCCTCATGTTAACAGCAATAAAATGTCCCAGATATCAATGAGGACATGCTCAATATTGCATATCCTCTGACAGCTACAACTCAGGGTATCTGTTAGTCTCTGCCAGCTGGCCAGAGTTATGAGTTATCTTTCAGCAGAGAGGATGCCTTAAATCCAGTGTTACGGTCTGGTGCTCAAGAGAGACCTTCATGACAGCACTTATTCTAGCTTTGAAGAAATGTATATACAATAATAAATGAATGCTAAATACTGGAAACTTCACAGAAAAAAATGTAGTTTTGCTGCTAATATGTATTTATTTTTTGCTGCTAAATTACCAATTCTTTGCTCTGCTAACTATTGATAATACGGTTATTGATTTTTTTGTTCCTTTTGTTATTTTGCTATTACTTTTACACATTGTATCACTTTATTAACACTAAATAAGTAACTTTTTCACAATCACAATAACAGTTTCTGATTGCCTGATTCAGACTAAATGTAATTTAACTCAAAACTTTACAATTGTAAAAAATGTAATTTAACTAAAAAAATTTTTTTACCTTTTACCTGGACAGTAAGTCTCAATTTTTTTCTCCTGCTTTAAACCCTGTGGCTTACAATATAAAGCAGCAAAAAGAATGGTAAGGTACAGAAGAGGTAATGTGCAGAAAAAGACACGTTTGAGTTCTGAACAGTTATCAAGCATGACAAGCACTCACAATCGTAGTGGAAAACACATAGAAATATATAACCAATTGTTAAAGCGATTAAATCTGGCTGTCAATTAATGCAATTGAGCGACAACGAAAGAGATTCTGACAGAGCTAATGTTAGCTTTTAGCTTGAATGACTTCTATGTGTCTGCTATGATTAAACATGGGTTCTTGGGTCTCCTCACTCCATGTAGGTGTTCAATGAATGTCTTGAGCACTCTGCAGTGGTTACAACTTTACATTTATTTTCTATTCCACTTACGACCCAGACTACAATACTCGATTAATTGTGATCGCTCACTCTGTTTTAATTGAATATTCTTGATTCAGTCTTTACCACTTGATTGCACTGCAGGCTAGCCAATGAGCATTAAGTAACTTCTATCGCTCAATTGAGGGGGAGGGTGGACGATCACTTTGTCACTTTTTTATGAAAGTAAGAAAATATTTTTTGTGAACATGTTTTTTTAATATGTAATTTTCTGAATTTTAAGGTGTGCTTTATTTTAATATGTGCTCATATATGTAAAATAAAAAAGTCTCGTTTCAAGACCCTTTTACTGGTGGTTAAAAGTGTTATACTACAAAATTATGTCCTTCCTTGACTTAATTTTTCCTGCATGTTTAAAAGAATCTTGGACTTTATTCCCACAGCGAGTGATGATGCAGATTGTCCAAGAGCTCTGCAGAAGACCTGGACTCAACAAATGTGGCTTCGAAATGCCCACCATATACATCCCCAACCCTCAGAAAGTAAGACATTAAGACACTATTACGGCCCTTACAGTGGGTCACTTAATCTCAAAAATCTGATTTTTATCTTAGAATTCTGACACTTTTTCTTAGAATTCAGACTTTTTTTCACAGAAGTCTGACTATAATCTCACGAATCAGACTTTAATCACAGAATTTTGGTTATAGTCTTTTCCTTCTCAATAGTATGGCTTTAATCTCAGAATTCCGACATTATCTTCAATTTCTAAATCCAATTTCTAAAGTCAGAACTCCAGTTTTATTTCTACAGTGTCCCTAATCCTCTTCTGAATGAAAGGTGGAATAGACAAGAAAGCAACATGTCTTTACTTCTTTTGATCAAAAATTATTGGGTGGTGCTGGGTCATCCAAAACTACAGCGCCCTCTTTGCAACAAGTTACATAATATAACCACACATAAAACCTTGTGCATTTTATATGGTTACATGATCTTTAATATAATGCTAATCTACGCTATTCCTCTTGATTGGAAAGTTATTTTGACCTAACTACAAAATCTTCTATATCAACGGTCCCCAACCCCTGGGCCGCAGATCGGTACCGGTCCGTGGGTCATTTGATCCCGGGCCGCACAGAAAGAATAAATAACTTGCGTTACTTTCGTTTTATTTATTTTTCGGAATCTGAATGAGGTGTTATTTTGAAAAATTACCTAAATGTCACTTTTGATGCCGATCAAGGTGCTCTTCACGATTACGTGATGGGCTATCGCTGAAATTAAGCTCAGGAGCTCGCAAAATGAGTAAAAAACAAATGTCTTTAGAAAGTTTCTTTACAATGGGAAAAGGCCCAGCGAGGAGACAGAGGAAGAGCCTACAACTATCCTTCTTAAAATATGAAGTTATCTCGAAAGGAGATTCCCACGCACCAAGCCCATTCTGCATAAAATGCAGCAACCGGGTCTTGAATGAGGCGATGAAGCCCTCAAAACTATTGTTAAGGGGACGCTGTACTAGCAAACAGCTAGAGTGGGTTCACGTTTATTGTAATGTTTAGAAAATACCACAGTTTACATGCAGGTCGTATTATATTATTTAGTTGTATTTATCCAACACACCTCAAAGGCCGGTCCCTGAAAATGTCGTCTGACATTAAACCGGTCCGTAGCACAAAAAAGGTTGGGGACCGCTGTTCTGTATGAAAAACGTTTGGTATAATGATTGATGAATGAAAAAGTGTTTGCGTGTGAAGCCCAGCAGGTGCATCAATCAGATCGACGAGGTGTGTGAGACCATAGAGAAGAGCATAAACCAGGCTGTGCAGAAAACCCTCAACCAGCTGGAGAAGGACTGCGACCTCATCACCTCCACCATCAGCCAAACGCTGGAGCGGGACCGGTATTCACTTATCCAGGACCCTTCAGTGGAGTTATCCTCTTTTACCCTATAATATCTGATAACGTGCCGCTTCTTTCATCAGGATGAGCGTGAGTGGCAACAAAAGCAATCGTTTCAACTCTTTTCTGTGTGGCCTTCTGGGAGTCTTTCTTCCATCGCTCTTCATCCTCAGCTTCATCATCAGCACCTTCGCTCCAGAGGAACTGGATCCGTTTCTAGGAGAAGGACTGGCTAAAACACTCTACATATCCACGGTGTGTGCTCCAGGAGTCATGTTTTAAAACATGCTTTTTGACGGATGAATTCTTTAAACTTTTGGGGTTGTCAGCCTCGTTGTAAATATTCCTAGTGTAGTATATACCCTGAACGTATGGAGTTAATGTAACTTCACAATTCTTAGCACAAACACATTTTACAAGCACACAAATCGAGCATCGTGAATAAAGGGTTAATCTTGTAAAGAAAAACTTATTTGAGAAAGCAAAAGAGAGGAGTCTCCTATATTCTGATTGGCTGATTGGTTTCCAGGCCAGCTAATCAGAATATGGAAGACTCCTCTCTGATTGGCTGAAATTGTTGTAGTTTGTGACTGCGGTATATTTCGAGTGAGCATGTGATTGAAGACATTGTTGCGAGAGAAAAGGAGACCGCACATATTTTAAGTTCAAAATTAATAGTTAAAATAGCGAGAACATCTAATTCAAAATACTCCGTTCGTGAATGTGCAGAATGTATTTGTGTGCTCTCAAAATATGACTTTTCCCACTCAGAGTTGTGACATAATAATAATAACAACTTATAATGTAGCATTGTCGTGTTTTTTATTGTTTCTTCAGTATGTCCAAACTCCTTTTGGCATTGGCATGAATACAAAAATAAAGAAATAGACATGAAGACTTTAACTTTAATTATAATTGTATTTATATATTTTAGTATTGAGTACTAAAAACAAATATATGGTGCTAAAATGGACTTGTGTCCTAGAAAGGTTTGGAGAAAATGCTTGCTTCATCTTTAATTAGATCTTAGAATAATTAAATGTTGGAATATTTAGCATTTGTGGTTCTGTTTCAGGGGATAGTGCTCTACCTGTGGGAATGGATTCCTGAAGACTGGCAGATAATCTTTGTCTTTGTTTTTGGTGCTATGTGCTACTTCATGCTCTTTTTGGCCAAGTATTTTGCACGGTGAGTTCTCTTCATCTCCTCTGGTTCCCACAAGAGGGCGCTGGTAATAAATCCCATGGTTCAATCAACTCTGTGATTGCTTGTCAAGGCTCAGAAAGCATCTAACTCCTTATTGCATCCATGCTTACAGGGTCAGAAGCATATTACAGCAGAATTCACTCCTAATAGCCTCAATCTCAGACGTCACGATAAACGACTGATGTGTTTGGTACACTTAAAAAGAAACTTATAATATAATAAATATAATATGCATTTAGATGTTTTAATAAGATATATTGGGATTTAGAGTTATACGTCATTAAGGGCAGGGCTACTCGATTGAGAGGCGCTCAACAGCGCTGAGGTTTACGTCGTGTAATTTCCAATCCACCAAATCACATTTTTTAAAGTGGCTGATTTACCTAAATTCTGAGCCTGATTTGTTTTCTGCTAAATGCTATGGGTGACATCACGCATGCTATGTTCATGTTAAATTCAGTCAATGATAGAACTTACTGTCTGAGCACAATGAGTGTGTCGGTCAAACAATTAAAAGGTCACCTACGAAGGACAATGACTTGACATAAAGTGCTAAAAATACAACATCTTCTTAATCGATCTAACTGTATTGTAGGCTTAAGCTAAAATCCACAAGAAGCCAATAGAGCTAAAATCATATGATTGTAAGGTGATGATTTATAAGCACAATCGCAAACAGCAATTTATTACTTTCCTCGAACATGGATTTCCTCAAAGATGGATTGCAAGCATCATGGAAAGAGAAAGGAAGAGCAAGGAAGAAAGAGAGTGAAGGGAGAAAAGGAAGAAAGGAGAGAGAAATGAGCAGCCCTTCTCTGAGCAGACTCGGGAGCAAGAGACTGGAAACGGGGCATCCCTTGAGATTCCTTTCAGTATAAAGCCCATCCCTCTACATCACTTCCTTTTATATCCCAATTAAACTTAAGGACATTCAAACTCAATCTTATTGGATAATTAATTACAATGATTAAATATTCTATAACACGTGTCTTTGGACTTGTGGGGGAAATTCCAAAATCCACACAGAAATGCCAACTGATCAGCCGAGGCTCGAACCAGCGTCCTTCTTGCTGTGAGACGACTGTGCTATCCACTGCACCACCGCAGTGGCTAGCATAGTCAGAAACATATACTATAGTATAATATACCATAATATAATTCAATATAATACATAAAACATTAATCTTTTAGGCTCTATTTTTGCACCCTGGTTTCTTGTCTGTTATCACCAAGTTCCTGAGTTTAACCGCCGCTCTGCTCTGCTTCAGGCAGAGCTGTACGACGCTGACGAAGAAAGACAAGAAGAAACTTCTGGAGTTCAGGGATTACATCCAGGAAGTCCGTTCCAAGAAGGTACGAGACACACAAGAGTGCACTGGAATGTGATATTTCAATATCAGAATCTTTCACCAAACATCTTTATTTGGTTTTTAATATGTATTTATTAGTTCATATTTTAACAAATGATTAATAAAATAAAAATATATCACTTTGTTGAAAAATCTTTGTTGAAATATAGTGTGAAATATAGAACTGCTCATTTATTATTAGTTAAAGCTTATTATGTCATTCACACTGTGCTGTGAAAGTCTGTCAGACTGCCCCAGGGTGTGAATTTTATTAAAATATAAAATATTAAGTGAAGGCGTTGTTATTGATGAAAATCTATTTATGTATTGAAAAAGCAGAAAAATGTGTTAAATCAGTGAAATATAGAACTGCTAATCTAATAAAAAATAACATTTATTTTGGCATTTTCATTCACACTCTTCTAATTGAGTACATGTTTACACTAACGTATAAGGGGAGCGTTGGTCTAACCGTCCAATAGGAAGGGTGCCATGCCCCCGCTTTTGAATAAGAAGGGGAACACTGTATCCTAATAGTGGTTGCATGGCAGTAAATAACGACAGACTGGGAGATTCTCCTAATGAGGTTAATCATTCAATTAACAAAGGTTTGGTAGGAGCTTGGCTGAAAAGTGACCATCTAATCCTCATCCCTCCTACCAATTATTTACAGTATATAAGTTACAACCCACGAGACCCCACCTATGTCTGTCACCCCTTCGCCACTAGGCTTGGGATCCTCTCCTGGTCCCTGACGCCTCACTCGGACAGCTTGCCTAGTACACTCTTTATTGCTCGCCACTCATGCTTGCGATACTAGGCACTTATGACCAAAGCAAACTCGCGAATTGGAATAACACTGAGAATGAAGTGCGAGATCTCCATGACTGAGGTGTCTGTTACTATCTTTAATGATGAATCCCTTATTTTTCTCGTTGTAGCACAAACTGTATGAGGATTACCTTTGTCAGTGTGCAGCAGAGTACGACTTCTGATGGAGGTGTGATGATGACGTCAGAACCGTCCGTCTCTGAAAACATCTCCGCGTGCTTCACGTTACTGGTGCCTTTTTTATAAGTGCATAGCATTGAAGGAAACACAACACGTAGACACTACTCTGTAGCATTTTTAATGATGGCATTTCAATCAAGAACGTGTGGTTTCTGTGGCCTTCTCTTGGTCCAACACTGTGGGAGAAACCAAAGCTAACAACCTCGTTTCACTACATACAAAATGTGAAATTTACACTTTTCTACAGTAAAACAGAGGGATTTGTTTTGGGCGTGTTATAGCATGTTTATCTCTATGTTTTTATTATGTGTTTAATTTAAAGTGTCGTTAGTAGTGTTTATCAGCGGTCTGATGAGATTACGCTTTCGTGTATTTTAATGTAGGTTGTATTATGGTGTTGTTTAGAACGTTTTTGAAAACCTTTGATCATAGCCAGCTCTTTTCCGCCTGTCCATTTACAGTGAAGGGGAAACAAACTTTTTAATTGTTATTTTAATCAGTGAAATCAGCTGTGTATACAATTAGAGTCCCCACAGCTCAGAATAGACGCGTAAAGCTGCAGTACGTACCTGTAAGATGTTATTAATTCAACAACGTAAATCCTCTACAATCCTAAGACCAGGTGCTTTGTTGAACTGAAGAGTTTGAAATGAATAAAATCCTTTTTTTAGGGCTGGATGATAGGTCGGCAACAATAATAATTTATTTACAGAAATAAATGTTCTTAATAAGATGCTAGTCAGTCAGTCAGTCAGTCAGTTATCGATATCAACTGATATAAAAAAGTTTTTGTGATAAATGTTTTGGCCGTACTAACCAGTCCTACTTCCAAGGGTTGGCGTATTTTGTGTTTTCAATTTGGGGATGCCAGGTTGTGCCAGACTCTTTATGTAATATGCCTACAGAGGATATTGGATGGATTTTCAGGTAAAATACTACAAAATATGTTCAAAATGCATGTTTGAGAATATTATCTAGGTTGGTCCATGGCTATCATGGAGATTATATGGAGAAATAGAAATCAGCTGAATTTAATGCCTACCCAAGAACAAAACACACGACTACCAAGAGATATTAAATAATTTGAAGATATGCAACACATTATTTCCATGGTTTTCACCTTCTAGAAAGATCATGTCAAGAGAGCATAGCACTTCCTCCACTTGTAAATAATTTCGTATTTACCTCGAGGTCAACAAAATACTTTGTTTTAAGCTTATGACAATATTTTTGTATTCACGTTACATTTTTCAGCTTTTACAAAAGTATTTAAACTATGCAGATTTTTATATCTCCAGACTTTGTATTGTACCTTGGATCATGTTCGATATCTTGTCATGTTTGTGTCAGAAAGAACCAGACTTGCAATAAAGTATTCTAGCAACAAGTTTATTAATGGTCCAGCGGAAGTCGTCCCGTATGAAAGAAAACCTCCCCAATCCCTGAGTCCGTACCAAAGACATGCTAGAGGAGGTCAGAGCTAGCAGAAACACGTTCAAGAGCATCGCATTCAACAGAAAAGTCAAGCACTGAATCATCTCAAGAAATCGTTACATGATTAATAAAAGCTGTTAATGCTATGAACACAACGAGCATCTCCAGAAGTACAGTCTTGGTTTAGATCCAGAGGCGTAATGTGTTCTCTTCATC
Source organism: Danionella dracula (assembly GCA_900490495.1). Classification (NCBI taxonomy): domain Eukaryota; kingdom Metazoa; phylum Chordata; class Actinopteri; order Cypriniformes; family Danionidae; genus Danionella; species Danionella dracula. The sequence continues at coordinate 79,070 of UELW01000811.1, forward strand.
CAGCTCACACTTGAGCGCTGCCATGAGCGCCTGCGCAGCAAAATTTGTTGCATCAACACTCGAAGTGTCAAATTTTTTTTACCTACATTAACACTGCTTAAAGTGTTAAATGTAACACTGTGTGAGTTCAATTAACACTGCAAGAGTTGGAGTAACATTGTGGCACAGCAGTTTTTAGCACTCGTACATTTCCGTTATGGAAAATGAAATTGCACTCTAATCGGTTAACATGGCTCTGGTGTACATTTTAACTCTCAAAGTGTTACATTTAACACTATGGCAGTATTTGTTTAAAAAGGTCCAACATATTTGACAGGCAGTCCACACATACACGGTTATTTTTTAACCCAACTTTTTTAACGCAGTTACACAATGCGTCCACACAAAACCGGAGCAGTGTTTTCACTGTAACTGAGTTAATTTTAAAACGGCATCCAAAGTTTTTTTTTTTAACACTACTGATTCGTTTTCATGTGGACATAACCGTGCAAATTCTGGTGGCGTTTGAAGGAGTACGAGTTTCTTAACTGACGTAGCAGTACTTGCTCAAAGCTCCATACGGTTAATGGCGACAGAGCGAGGGTTTGCTCTCTGGTTCTCTGTCCCAAAGCAGATCTTCTGAGATGTTCAGGACTACACAAGCACACAACATATTTAATAACGTGTTTAATCACAGAACAGAGGCACCAAACTGCAACACAATGCTATTACTGTTCTGTCTGCGCTCACCTGACACAGATGCAAAAAAGCACCAGTTTTGCACAGGAGCCATTTGAGCCTCAGATAAACAAGGAAGTTTTGAGAAAGAAACAATTGTTGAGAAAAACTGGAGAGACAATTTACGTTTATAAAAGACTCTCTTTTTATCTTTGCGTGAGCTGTGTTTACCAGCCATGGAGAAGAAAATGTGCCTCAGAGCTGGAAGAAGCTTTCCGATTGGTCAGGGTTGAGGAGTCTGCTGCCCTCTGCTGGGTGAACTCAATCTTTACAGTGTTTTAAGAGCGTTTAACCTCATGTGGGTGCAATTTCTTTTTGTAAATGGTGTAAGAAAAACACTGGGTTTGTGTGGACATGGCCTCGAACTTTTGACAGAGAGATTGAAATGCAGCCGATCTTTTAAGTACAAGACCTTATGGGTGTATTTTCTGCGTAATAAAAAAAATATTTGTTTTCTTTTAAATGTAATGAAAAATGTGTACATTTCTCAAGTTTATTGAGGCTGGAGAAGTGAAACTTTTACTCTGCAGGACTTCAGTTCAGCTGTAATGGACACAGTAATAGTTCGGCGCCGGCTTTTCATATGACGATGTATCTTATCATATCTCATATGCTCCGTGCAATTAAATGTGCATTTGCCAAACATGCGCTGAAGGAAAACATGACTCTTGAGAGCTTCTTAGCAGATGCCTTTATGGTGGAAGTGCTGAAATACCTCCATATATGGAATTGTAGTCTGAACCTTGTAATTGTCATGTTGTAAACTAACGATCACGGCAACACTATATAAATGAGCTGTTTACTAGAAAAGTCACTGGCGTTTGCAAAAAAAACAAAACAAGAAAGCATAGCTTTCGCCAAGATATAGTTAAAGTTCTTCCAGAGAAGGTACAGTAAAATAGAGACTTTGTTGAAATGTCATCATGTAAATAAGGAAAAGATAAACTTCTGGGAAGACTTTTAACAGCAGTCAGATTATTGGCTGGCTTTCATACACGCCAGGAAGTCATCGAGAGATTTTTGAAAGCTATTTCTTAATAAGAGCATTAAACATTTTTGATTCAACCATCATGAAACAACTGTTGCCCTATGGAGCTAGAAGTGTGCATAAACAATCTCTTTTAATTATTGACAAAAATGGATATTAAAAGCCAATCAAATTTCTTATTTTGAATTTGAACTTCATAACTTTAATAATGAACTTTACATTTAAATTTTTTTTATAAAATGTTTTATAAATGTATTTTCAATCTTATTTTTTTAAATATTTAATACAGACAGCTTAAGAACAATGATGTGTTTTGGTGAAGTTTAATATGCTCAGATTTAATTAGTCAATAAAATGTTAGTTTTTGATATTTTGCTTTATTTCACCTCTAAATTGTTTTAAACCTGGCTTTCATATTAATTTATTGATTACCTTTAAGTTTAATTCAACATATTCCTCATACTTAAAAACTTTACTTTACAACCTCTAAGGAGCCGTATATGATAGCTCTATTTCTACTGCATGTAAATCTAATCTAATCTAAACTTGATCTAATTCTTATCTTAATCTACACTAGGCCAAAGTGAAGTCCTTTTGAACCAACTGATAAAAAATACCATATAAAACAAAAATGTTTGATTGATTGGTTGGAAAAAGGTTGGCTGATTGACTGGTTGGTTGAATTGTTGATTTATTGGTTGATTGATTACTTGATTGATTGTTTGATGTATGTATTGATTGATTGATTGGTCAATTGACTGATTTATTTGTTGGATGATTGATTGAATGTTTGGCTGGTTGATTGATTGACAGTGATTTGTTGGTTGGTTGGTTGATTGATTTACGGACTGATTGATTGATTGATTGATTGATTGGCTGGTTGATTGATTGATTGATTGACTGATTAATTTTTTGGTTGGTTGATTGATTGATTTAGGGACTGATTGATTGACTGGTTGATGGATTGATTTATGGACTGATTGATTAACTGATTGTTTGATTGATTGACTGGTTGGTTGGTTGGTTGATTGATTGGTTTGTTAGTTGATTGATTGATTGATTTGTTGGTTGGTTGGTTGATTAGTTGATTGATTGGTTTGTTGGTTGGTTAGTTGATTGATTGGTTTGTTGGTTGGTTAGTTGATTGATTGATTTGTTGGTTGGTTGGTTGGTTGGTTGGTTGATAGCTCTACATGTTCTATTTTTCATGACGGTGTTAAGAGGAACAGGTTATGAACCCCATGTTGTGTCCTTGCTCAATGCACAGAAATGCTGCAATACAGATGATTGACAGTGAGAATATCATGCAAATAAAATTATAAAAAGCCAAAATCCAAATAACTTTTTTACGAAATATACTACATTTACTATAATCTACCGTACAACCACACATGTCTTACTGGTAAGTTTGAATGTTCCTTTTATTAACACAAGTAACAAACAATGTAAAATGCAATATATAATATAATATAAATATATTTGCATTCCTTTATAGAGTAATATATTCCTTTTAGATTAGCCCTATCAAATATTATATTTACAATATATAAGCACATGTTAAAATATGTAGTAAAACAAAATACATTTATGAATGTTTTAAAGGATTTCTAAATAAACATTCATTTTGCACTCTGTACTAGACTTTGTGTCTGTGAATTCACCCAAAAGGCAGTCCACTGAGTCCAGGTGCTGGTCTTATAATTAGAATACCTTAAAAAGTTCATTTATTTCAGAAACTTGTATATTATATGAATTCATTACACGCATACTGATATATTTGATGTGTTATTTCTTTTCAATTGGATGATTATAACTCACAACTAATGAAAACCCACATAACTCAGTATCTCAGAAAATTGCATTTTGAATATTGTGAAATATTTAAGACACCTGGAGGCACACTTTAATCAGCAAGTTAACTTTAAACCCCTGCAAATTCCTTTAAATGGTCTCTCAGTCTAGTTTTGTAGGACACACAACCATGTACCTGGAAGACTGCTGATTTGACAGTTGCCCAAATGACGACCATCGACACCCTCACAAGGAGGGTAAGACACAAGATGTCATTGCAAAAGAGGCTGGCTGCTTCCAGAGCTCTTTGTCCAAGCATACTAATGGAGGCCATAGGGTTAGCCTGAAGAGGATTACAAAACAAAACAAAACCCATTGAAAACATTGAGGGAGATCCACAACAAGTGTACTGCAGCTGCAGTCAGTGTTTCAAGAACCACTGCATACAGACATATGCAAATCATGGTTTCAGCTTCCACATTCCTTGAGTTAAGCCAGTCTTGAACAAGAGATAGCGTAAGAAGCGCCTCACCTGGGATAAAACTAAAATCACTGGACTTCTACTGAGTGCTCCAAAGTTATGTTATCTGATGAAATAAAATGTAGCATTATCTTTGTAAATCAAGGCCTCAAAGTCTGAAGGAAGAGAGGAGAAGCACACAATCCATGTTGCTTGAGAACTAATGTAAAGTTTCCACAGTCTGTGATGGTTTAGGTGTTGGTTCACTGTGTTTTCTGAGGTCCAAGGTCAACACAGCCATCTACCTGGAAGTTTTAAAGTCCTTCATGATTCCTGATGCTGACCAACGTAATGGAGATGGATATTTCATTTTCAACAGAGCTTGGGACCCAAGTGCATGGTTTAAGGAAGATGGTATCCCCGTTCTTAATTGGCTGTTTCAGTACTGAAAAGGCATTTATTTTTTGCATAGGTTAGAAGTTATATTGTAATTTTCTGAGACAATGCCTTACTCTAATATCAGTTATAATCAAAATTGAAAGAAACAAATCTGTGTGTATTGAACATATTTTTCTGTTTTTGAATAGAATTACTGAAATAAATCAACTTTTCATGTTATTTTAATTATATGGCTTTCACCAGTAAATGTAACGAGTCATTATCAATATTTAATGTGTTATCAGGATTAAGAGAATACCCAGTTTAGAAAAGTGTTGGGATGATTTGCTATCTCTTCTAGTCCCAAAATGGAGGCTTGCTACAGGCTCATTGGGTGCAATACTCTTTACAACCACTTGTTTCAAAAACCCAGACTGGCCTTCAGTCTACAAACACACCAAAAAAATCAGAATTGAGCATTTAGACCATTATGAGCATTAACGAAGCCTAGAGGGCCTTCCCCACACACACACACACACACACACACACACGAGGAGCCACCTGAAAAGCCAGCCTACCACACAACCTAAATTCCACCACTAACATTATCTCTCAGCCCCAAGGTCGGTATATTGTCTCTGCTCTAACAACAGTCAATACAAAAATGTAAAAGGAAGAACTTTAGGGTGAGAAATCGATGTTTTCTTTTATCCTCAATTATCCCTTTTCAAAGAAACTAATGCCCTGTGCTTAGGAAAGATCACGTGATCATGCATCGACACAAGCCGAGCTGCTTCCATTCGGTAAAAAAGTGCAGGCTCACCGTCTGAGGGTCACAGATATATACAAAAATACAGAAGGAGATTTATCCTCTTGTGAACACTCTACAGGCAAAGTTATCATGCAGGTGCAGAGGTATCCATTCCAGGCCCTAGGCGGAGAGGGAGACAGGCAGAGTCCTGTTTAGAGTCCTTCAGAGGCGGAGCGTCACTGCGAGCCCTTGTCGATCAGCCAGGACATGTCTCCCGTCCTGAAAGGAAATAAGAAAGCGTATATTATGCAACCGCTTGAAACAGGGCTTACAATCAGTGTCAGGGTGACGCGCTAAAGTTGGATTGCTTTGTACTGCTTCTCCTCCTAGGAGGTAGTTTTACTTAAAGGCCAATGCACAAGTGTTCGAAAACGGCTTCCTGAGTTGAGTTGATACTCTCATGTTTCCCCTTGACAGTCCAAATCATGTGTTACCCTAGGTCAGGCATCCCCAATTATTTTTACCCACGGGCCAAACTGTACAAGACCATACAATCTTTTCTTTTACAGAGGTCTAATAACAGCCCCCCATCAAAGAAATGTCAAATAAAGATATTCAAAACAACACATTTAAAACACAAAAAACTATTTTTAAATGTATACTCCTTAAGCTTCTATCGTTATTCAAACAAAAGGAGCTTATTTATGTTATGCACATGTTTTATGTCATTACACAATGATATAGACAGAGAGGGAGAGGAGATAGGGGGAGAAAGAGACGAGAGAGAGGAGGGGCTATAGAAGAGATAGTGTTAGAGAGATTTAGCTGAGATAGAGAGAAGATGGGGAAGATAGAGAGAGAGAGAAAGAGAGAGAAGGAGGCTTTAGAGGAGACAGAGGGGAGAGAAATGGATTCCCTCCTCTCTCTTCCAGACTAAAGGTTACCCCGCTACAGCCGGCACAGGCTGCAGCTCTGCATGTTTTAGTAAACGTACTAATCTGGCTTTAAATGACCAAAGAGGACCTTAACTATTGTGATCAGAATTTGCGTATGTTGCATAACTACTAATCTCCAATAGTGAATTTGGACACTGCTGCTCTATATTTACTGCACATATTATTTCCAAATTAATTGGAATAAAAATTAAAACAACGTTAATGAAAAATACGGAAAGCCTTTTTAAGACATCAATTCCAGTTAAAAAATTAAATGTATTTTATTGATTTGAGATGTCACAGATCAAAATAGTGATCTAGATAGCTAATTATTTATTTTCTTACTAACATAATTGCATATTCCTAAGCTAATTCTATCTCTAGTTTAATTTTATGTACCCCTCATTAGAACACAATCGGCTATATTTTTATTTGATATTTATTTATAGTCAGGTCAAAACTTTAAATGTTGAAATGGTGTGCCAAAGATGTGAAGCCCCACCAATCACCGATCTTCAGCTAATCATCTTTTTGAAAGAATTAAAAAAAAATTGTTGTTTGTTCTCAGGTGGTCTCAGTGGACGTGAAGTCACGCATCGTGATGTTTGGAGATGGATTTAAAATGGAGTATCGGAAGCTTTTCATCGCTACAGGCAGCAGGTACTCCACTCCCTCCAGAGAGAGAGAGGGATAGAAAAAAAGAAAGAAAGAAGAGAGAGAGTTAGAAAGAGAGTTAGAAAGAGTTACAGATAGAGATGAAAGATAGATAGTAACAGAGAAAGAAAGAAAGAGAGAGAGAGAGTTAGAGTTAGAAAGAGTTACAGGTAGAGATGACAGATAGATAGATAGTAACAGAGAAAGAAAGATGGAAAAAGAGAGTAAGAGAGAAAGTGAAAGAGAGATAGACAGACATGGGAGAAAGGGAGAGGGAAAGAAAGAGAGTGAGAGAGTAACAGACAGATAGAAAGAGAAAGAGGGAGAGGAGAGAAAAAATAAAGGAGAGAGACAGAATGAAAGGAAGAGAGAGAGAGACTAACAGAGAAAGTGAAAGAGATAGACAGACAGTGAGAGAAAAGGAGGGAGACAAAGGGAGAGTGAGATAGTAACAGATAGAGATAGAGCAGAAAGAGGGAGAGGAGAAAGAAAGAAATAAAGGAGAGAGACATTCGAAGAGAGAGATAGGCAGAGTGATAGAGAGGATGAAGAGAGAGTAACAGAGAGACAAGAAAAGAAAGGAAGAGAGAAAGGACAGAGAAAGAGTGTTAGAGAGAGGAAGGGGGGCATGGAGAGAGTGAGTGAGAGAGTAACAGAGAGCAAAAGAGAAAGAGTTAAAAATAGATGTTCTTTTTTTAACAAATGTTTGAACGCAAAATGAATCAAACTGAAAGCTGAAAAACATCGATTGTAGAGAATTCATGCTTTTAATTTTGCAGAAACTAGAGCCAAAAATAATAGAGTGTGAAGTGTATTTCAGCCCATGTTTGCTCTCTGGATTCTGATGCCTCGTTTAAACGAACGCTTCCTGATTCTGGCAGACCCAAAGCGCTGAGCTACAAGGGTAAAGATGTGGGGAACGTGTTTCACCTCAGAACACCTGAAGATGCCAACAGCATCGTCGCCCTGGCCAGCAGCAAGAACGCCGTCATCGTCGGGACCTCGTTCATCGGTGAGAGCTCGCTTGAACTTCTGGAGTCTCCATCAAGAGCTTGTGAAGGAAACCAAAACGTTTGAAAAGAATAAACACGTGTGACAATTAAGCAAGCTGTATGCAGTTTTTTAACATTGGCATTATGAGGTTAATTAACTAATCTTGCTTCATAACCTAATTCAGGGCCTAAATTAGTGTGATCAGGTGTGTTGGTTGAACTTTGGAGGTCTCTGCTGTATAGGGTGCCCATGATTTTAGGAATGTTTTTGTGCTGGCTTGTTTACTTTGTGGTGCTCTGGCGTGTTCAGGAATGGAGGTGGCCGCCGCTCTCACAGATAGAGCTCACTCGGTGTCTGTGATCGGGATCGAGGCTGTGCCCTTCCGCAAAGCTCTCGGGGAGAAAGTGGGAAAAGCTTTGATGAAGGGTGAGAGTCCCTCGCCCCCCCTAGGAAGAAAAAAACATCTTAGGCCCCCCCTCGCAACTATAAATAGTATTATTTGTCTTTAAATGTGTTAAAAGTATATCTCTGCAAAACTCAGTCTCCTTATTAACGTATAAGAGAAAAAAGAAAGAAATATGGACCAACTTACAACAAAGAATAGCTTTATTAACTGTAGCAGAAAAGAAATGTAAAAAAATATTAAATCCTTAATAAAACTATAAACTATTGTTTGGCTGATCGTGATTGCTGGCAATATTCGACACGTTTTTGCTGAAAAAACTCAAGCAGCTTTTCAGCGTGATTGGGGTGTAACGTCTTTAAGTGACGCCTTCATTTATTTGGCTTCATGCTGTCCGCTGCCAACATTTTTAGACTCAGTAAGCACACCTGTCTCTCCTCGTCTCCCACCGCAGTCACAGTGAAGCCGAGCGCTACATTCGCGTCATATTTCCTCGTCTTTGCTTTCAGAGACTTTCGTTTGTCTCTTTATCTCCTTCTCTCTTTGTCTGTCTTCTACACTTCGTGTCTACACTTCATACTCTGCCAATGAGAGCGCCACTGCCCCCTAATGTAGTGGAGTGGTATTGCACTTTATTCTAGAATAGTAAAAAAAAAAAAATAGAAAAATAAAAAAGCATGTTCCCCGAGGTCAAATGGGAACCCCTTGATGGAGCCTCGCGCCCCCCCTGGGGCCCCACTATTTGAGAACCACTGGCTTAAAGGGCTCCTGTTATTTAATTTAAGACCAAGGTTTCATAATACACTTGAGATTATACATTGAGTATGTGTCCACATAGTGTTGCCAACTTCGTGACTTTTCAGACCCCTAGCGACTGGCAACTTCGGACTTTTTGATGATTCTTATCGTTTGGGCTCTTTTCATGGAGCAGTGGGAGCAGTTGACGGAGAACATGAACAGGCTCTCCTCACCACCAGCACTGAACAGAACCCCACTGCTCTCCGTGAGAGCGGTAAAGAGGCCTCAAAGGTTCAAACTAAAGACCACGGCACAGCTATCCGAATATTTTTTGTGAAGTTACGAGCGTGAACGTACCTCGATCTGAAAGCACGAGCGCCCACGGGACATCACGCATCTGTCCGAACAATTGGTGTGCCTGAAAAAGAGTTCAGCTCTGTCATATCGGATTGGTTTTTCACAAGAGAAACACCAATGAGAATGGAACGTGACAGAGCCTCTAGATTGCGCTCGATACACACTCTCACTTCGATCTCATGACAGAAAACTGCTCCAAAGAACAAAGAGATGAACAGACGAGAAAGAAACTGGGAGGAGAGCATAAACAATTATAAAACAGATGATAAAAAAGATTATAAAACTTTCAGGGGTTTGGCTGTTCTCCTCTGAGCAGTGATGGAACGTTTCGTTCAACTTGATGCTTCGTACTTTTGACTCTTGTTCATTTAAAAGAATGATTCATTTGAACAATGCCTTTGTATCGTTTATATCGGGAAAAATCTGATCTAATTGCAAACTATTACGACAAAGACAGCCTAAAACGAACAGTAAACAAACGTTCTTACGTGTGTAGTTCTTATAAAGTGCTACCAATATTTTAATTTGATGCTATTTTTTCCCCTCAGCTCTTCGAGTCAAACCGAGTGAAGTTTTACATGTTGAACGAGGTGTTGGAGATGCGAGGGCACAATGGACAGGTATCATGAAAGTGAGAGAATTCAGTGAAGCGCAGGACTCTCTCATGAGAGAGATTCGTTGTACTGTGTTTTTTTAAATATGCAAATACAGCCGCTGACGTGATCATTCAGTATACAATTGTGATTTCTAAGAGATTGATGTAACAAAATGTTCACCTTCGTTAAAGAGGTCGTGAATTTCTTTTTCACTTTGAACTCTGTGTCCATTGGGATTGATTTGTAGAGATAAAGAGAATTATAGAATCGTGATTGTGCGGGTCAGAAGGGAAACGGAACACTTCTCTTAGAAAGTTGATTCGCTAGTCATGTGTTTAAAGCTTTTTTTCTTTTGTATTTTATAAACAATTTTGTTTCAAATGGCTTTGTTTTATAAAGCATTGTTTCTATGTTAATACACATTTGTAATCAGTTTATAAGTAAGCATTATAAGCACATTATATAGATTATTTATCATATTACATATGTTATTATAATAATAATAACCAATAAGAAAACAGTAAAAGTTATATTTGTACACAAATTTAATTTAAATGTTATGTTTCTTTACGAATGTGTATTAACATAGGAACAATGCTTTATAAATGAATAATTAACTATGTACTAATGCTTTATTAACGATTCATAATGTAGTCTTAGTGCTACTATTACTAGTTTAAAATAAATGTATTATTATTAGATTAAAAAAATTACATTTTCTGATTGCCAAGAAAAAAATGTTGTCTGAAAGGATTAAAACCTAACAAAAATGATCACGAAACTAAAAAAATTGCCTGCTCGACATTAATTTACTTTATATTTGGTGACTCTGGCGCCCCATGTTTCTCAGTTCATGACCCCTTTAAGAGAGTGCAAGTAAACAATAAACGTTTTGTGTGTTTTAACAGCTGAAGGAAGTGGTTCTTAAAAGTGGCAAAGTCTTACGAGCTGACGTCTGCGTTATTGGAATTGGTGAGTGGAAAATGACTCTAAGTTGTATATTTTCTTTCTTTTCCACATTAGTTTTAACTCTATTAAAAGGTCACATAATCCTGAAAGATTTCATAATAAATAAGATATTAACGTGTACACACTGGTCTCTGTCTACCGAAGCCTTTAACCTGAACATTGTTTATTTCCAGAAAGAAAAGGCTAATTACAAACCGATGTCACTAGGTTTATGTTTATTTGGAAGACTAAAAATCTGAGCTAACCAATCAGAGATTGGTTTCATGAATGAATTAAAACTGCAGAAATATGCAGAAGATGGCAGTGTGCCTGTATCTTCAGTCAGGGGCTGATCTCTCTCCTCCTGTGTGAAGTTAGTTTGTTGTTACGAGACTTGACTCGCATGTGCATTTTGTAAATGCAGCAAATATGAATATATTGAAAGTGAGATTACATACTTTAACTTCAGCAGTGAATGAGACCTGTAGTAGTGTTTTGCACTTAATCTGTTTATTGTGACACTTTCAATTAAATAGCTTTTTTAAAAATAGTAAATAGACAGAGTTAGGTAAATGGGTACAAACATTCATATAGTGCTGCAGTACAGTGGTTTATAGAGAGATTCTGTACCATTCTGTGTTGGTACAGTCAACTTTGATTTTATAAAAATTCTAGATAACCACTGACTTCTCTGACAAGCAACCCCCTCCCCAGCGAAGAGTGTCAGAGTTTCTGGAGATGGAAACTCCTTCAGATAGTCATTGAATTACCCGAGGGTCAGCGGGAGTTATCAAAACGTCTCCCGTGATATCAGGATTGATATGTTTTTAGGAAGTTCCTGTGTCTTGTAGGTGTAAGTTAAGGGTCCCCTATCACACAGAAAGGGAAACGGCGGCTTGTGATTAGGAAAACACTTATGACCAAAGGCAGCAACACATGCAATACTTTAGCCATATGAGGTTAATCATCTGATTAACATAAGTTCAGGAGGAGCTTGGCCGGTAATTAACAAATCTTCATCTAATCACATGGTCCCATCTACCCACAACATCTTCAGTATATCACACGACAGAAGAGCTAACATCTACATCGTGCAAGCTATCCCTCCTTCCACCCCTACGACGGTCTGTACCTCGTTTATACTGCGGTAATAGTTATAAGGGGAGGGGGGGGGGCAGTCATTTTCCGCGTCATGTTTGATCAACGGTTCCTGGACTAACACTCGGACAGCTCGCCTAGTACGCTTCTCCATTTCTCGTCTACAGCGCTAGAAATACTAGGAAATTATGAGCAATACCGAACTCGTGAACTGTGAAAAAGAAAGACACATTGTGTTCATTGCATTCAGGAAGGCTGAGTACATTGAAAGTAAACGGAAAGAAATGGTTCTCTCTGATAATAATTGATGGTGCAGTCTACTCCGATGAACCCAGATGCTGGAGCGTGTCTGAAACCTCCTTCCTAAATAAACTCGCCTGTGGAACACAATATTTCTGGATCATTTTGACCTCCAAGTTAGGCAATTTTCAAGTGAGAGGGAGATCTCCATAGTCCTCTGGTTTGGAACCATTTGGAGCACAATGCACTGTATAAAAAAAAAATCTTCTAAAATATTCAGATAGTACTTGCTTCAACATTGAGAAATGAACACCTGTGTAGAATCTGTTGTTGAATGAATGGAAGAGTGTAATAAATGTTGTCTGTGCAGGTTCCGTTCCAGCCACAGCGTTCCTGAAGCAGAGTGGGGTTCACATGGACTCTAAAGGATTCATCCCAGTCAACAAGGTTCCCCTTTTCTGTGCTAAACCTTTCACATCTTGAAGCTTAGGTGTTCGAAACTAGACATAACGATGTGATGCTGAAGTAGTTACTCTTTTTCAGAACATGCAAACGAATATTGATGGGGTGTACGCTGGGGGGGACATGGTCACGTTTCCTCTCGCTCTTCGTGGCAATAAGAAGGTGAACATACCCCACTGGCAGATGGCACACGTACATGGTGAGATCCGTCTCTTGTTTTTTTTCCATCGTTCATTTCTTTCCCCCAAATTTTTTTTAACCATAACTATATTAAATATATTTTGCTAACCCATCCCACTATGCAAACAAATGCATAAATATAATCAGAGTAGCACAATCCTACCTCTTACTTCTAATCAGTGGTGGATCCTGCACTTTCAAATATAGGAATTAAGAAACGTGTATTTCTACAGTAGTCAGTACAGGGGGAGACGGAGGGGGAGGGGGAGGGAGGTGAGAAAGATGAGAGGGAGGGAGAGAGAGGGAGGTGAGAAAGATGAGAGAGGGCTTTTGGAGGGTGGTGTATTTGACATCCGATGAGCTGGAGGGGATGGAGGAGAGGGTTAGACCGATTCGCTGCGTGGATCTCTCCTGAGTTTCAGACCTCTTTCTGTCGTCTGCGGTTGTGCTTTTTTCGCCCGCTTCTACGTGCTGGAGTGGCATAGATAGTGGTTAGACCTCTCGCTGTCTTTCTCGCTCTCTATTGTGTTCCTCCCGCTTCCTCTTATCTGCTCTCCTCGCCTTTGTTCTACCTTGCTATTGCGTGTGCTCGCTCTTGCGTTTCTCCGCTCTCTTTCGGCGTTCTTTTTCTTTTTTTCTCCCTCTCTCGGTCTTCTCTCTCTCGCTTTTTCTCCCGCTTCTCCTTTCTTTCTTTCTTTTCTTTTTTTATGCTCCCATCTTCTTCTGTCTGTGCGGGGGTTTGCTCCCTCTTCTCTGTCTTTGCTTTCTTTGTCTTGTTTTCGCCCTCTTCTCGTTCTTTTCTTTCTCCTTCTTTTTCTCCTCTTCTCGTTCTTTCTCTCTCTCTCGTTGTTCTCCCTCTTCTCTTTCTTTCGTTCTTTTTCTTTTTTTCCCGCTGTCTCTTTCTTTCTCTCTCTCTCTTTTCTTCTCCCTCTTCTCTTTATGTTCGTTCTTTTCTTTTTTTCTCCCTCTTCATCTTTGCTTTCTTTCTTTCTGTTTTTCTTTCTCTTCTCCTCTACTCCATCTTCTCTCTTTCTCTCTCTTTTTTTCTCACTCTATCTCTTTCTTTCACCTCTCTCTTTTTTCTCCTCTTCTCTATTCTGTCTCTCTCTCTCTTCTCTCTCTCTTTTCTCCCCTCTCTCTTCTTTCTCCTCTCTCTTTTTTCTCCGCTTCCTCATCTGCTCTCTTTGTCTCTTTTCTCCCTCTTCTCTTTCTTTCTTTCTCTCTCTTGTTCTTTTCTCCCCCCCGCTTTTCTCTGTCTCGTCTCGCGGCGCGCGGTGACCCCCGCTGCGCTGGTCGGGCCGAGGCGGGGGCGGGGTTGCGCCCGCTGCGCGGGCG
>UELW01000811.1:93118-162634 GCA_900490495.1 Danionella dracula
GAGGGAGGGGAGGAGAGGTGAAAGAGAGAGAATGTGAGAAAGAAGAAGAGGAAGAGATAAGAGAGAGGAAGAGAGGAGATAAAGATGACAGGGGGAGGGATGGAGAGAGGTGAAAGAGAGAGAGAGAGAGAAGAAGAGGAAGAGATGAGAGAGGAAGAGAGGAGAGAAAGATGACAGGGGGAGGGATGGAGAGAGAGGTGAAAGAGAGTGAGAAAGAAGAAGAGGAAGAGATAAGAGAGAGGAGAGAGGGACAGAAGAGGAGAAAAAGAGGACAAAGAGGGAGGAGAGTAGAGGTACAAAAAAAAGATAGGTGAGGGAGAAAGACGGAGAGAGAGAGAGGGGAGAGAGAGAAGAAGAGGAAGAGATGAGAGAGGAAGAGAGGAGAGAAAGATGACAGGGGGAGGGATGGAGAGAGAGGTGAAAGAGAGTGAGAAAGAAGAAGAGGAAGAGATAAGAGAGGAAGAGAGGAGAAAAAGATGACAGAGAGGGAGAGAGAGGTAAGACACAAAAAGATAGGTGAGGGAGAAAGACGGAGAGAGAGAGGGGGAGAGAGAGACATATCATAGAGAGGAGAGAAAGGGAAAGAGGTGAGAGAGATGGTGGAGAAAAAGAGAGAACAGGTTCCCAGATCAGTGAAGTGGTTCTCGTCGTTCACTTCAAAGAGCGGTTTCGTTTATTACAGACACCAATCTTTGGTACAGGAAATAGAGATTATAAAGGTTCAAAAGCAAGGAAGTAAAAACACGCATGCACACAAATATACTCTTTAATTAATTGTTAACACACTAACTAATATTATCAACACACGGTAGCTATCTGCCTTGCAAGTGACTTTTTGTTTAAAGCATTTGTTATTTGTAAATCTTTCTCAACAGTAAAGCATTCCATCGTGCTTCATATTGAACCCTTCACTCACCTTGTGTTTTGGTTTGTCCCTGGTTAGGAAGAGCGGCAGCCCTAAGCATGATGGGAAAAGGATCGGACCTCAGAACGGTGCCTTATTTCTGGACGGCCATGTTTGGGAGAAGCATACGCTATGCAGGTACGCACAGACGCTTAGGATGTTGTTTGGGACGTTTTCAGGTTGTGTGCTGTTCTGATGATCAGCTCGTGGTCCTGTTTTCAAGGTTATGGAGATGGTTTTGATGACGTCGTCATCCAGGGAGACTTGGAGGAATTGAAGTTTGTGGCATTCTACACAAAGTAGGGTTTTTCTGACAGATGTATAAGCTCATTTTCTGAGGAACTGACTTATGGTGAGTTAAATCTGCTTACAGGAGCGAGGAGGTGGTCGCTGTCGCCAGTATGAACTACGACCCCATTGTGTCGCGCGTCGCTGAAGTTTTCGGCTTGGGGAAAACTATCAGAAAGCGAGACGTGGAGTAAGTGCATTTGCTACAAACTGTGTTGATACCTGCATGTCAATTTCTGTTTCAGGAGTTAACATAAAAATAATACAGTTAATATATTTATACATAATAGCTTGATTCTATGATGAAACAACTGTTTTAAAACTCATCAAAAAACTGGTTTAGTCCCCCAAAATCCAAAAACAGTAAAATAATGAGATCATTACCGTAATTTCTGGACTATAAGCCGCTACTTTTTTCATAGGTTTTGAACCATGCGGCTCATACAAAGGGGCGGCTATTCTGCAGATTTTTTTCCGCTCTAACCGGAATTAGAATCAAACTAAGACAAAATAAATGCAAAGAAGAATACGCTAGTTCAAGAAGAATACGCTAGTTCCTCTTTAGCCGATATAAGTCGGCATAAGCGGATAGAACGACGTGATTTCACACACAGGAGAAATGAAGATAAATACTGTAAATACCAGTTATTTTCTTTGGTTTGTCCTGTTTTAATCAGCAAAGTTGCTGCCATGTTAAAATAGGATCTATTTAGGTACATACATGTACATTTACAATTCAAAATCGTTCTGTTCCTGTAGTAAATATCTAATCTAAAAACATACATATCTGTGGCTTGCAAAACTTTTTTAAATAGAGCGGATGCGGCTTGTATGCAGGTGCGCTTTATAGTCCAGAATTTACGGTAATTAATAATAAGAGCCCAAGAAGTATATGATTGTTAACATATTTATGGAATTTTTACAAGACGAAAAAAACATTACACCAAGTTATGAAAATTAGAGAAGGAATGTACCAAATGGTTAACCCAAAATTAAGTTTTTCAGCTGTTCCAACCATCAAATATCTCTCATTACTTTAAAAGAAGTCACTTAACTTATAGCGTGTTAACTCTATAGCCTCCTTCTCTCTTTCTTTCTCTCTCTTCTCTCTATCTTACCATCTTCTCTCTTTCTTTGTTTTTCTTTCTCTCTCTCGTATCACCTATTTCTCTCTCTTCTATCTCCTCTCGCTCCATCAAACTATCCTCTTTTCTCTCCCCGGGGTGAGCCGCGAGAGCAGCAGGCGCGCGAGGGCAGGGCGGGAGGCGGGCGGCGAGAGGAGACCAGCGCGCGCGGGCGGGGGGGCGGTCGGTCGCTAGTCTCCACCGATTCTCTAGCGGCGAGAGCGCGCGTGCGCCCGAGAGAAAACGCTAGCTGCTGCTGTTCTGCTCCCATCGTCGCGTTCGTAAGCCTCCGGCAGCTCGCGTGGCTCAGCGCGCGAGCGCAACATCTTCTCTCCTATGGTTTGCTTTCTGTTCGTACGCTGCGTATCACCTATTTCTCTCTCTTCTATTTCCTCTCTATTCCTATCTAAACTCTATCTCTCTTTCCTCTCCCCTCTGTCTCCTCTAAAGCCTCCTTCTCTCTCTTTCGCTCGCGCTCTATTCTGCCCCACCCGCCAGACCCCGCTCTCTCTGGGTGGGGAGCCGGCGGAGCCAACGAGGAGAGAAAGCGAGGGACGCGCGATCAAGAGCGAAAAGTAGCTCGCTGGCCTCGACCCTAGGGCTCCTCCTTCTCTCTCTTTCTCTCTCTCTTCTCTCCATCTTCCCCATCTTCTCTCTCTCTTTGTTTTTCTTTCTCTCTCTCGTATCACCTATTTCTCTCTCTTCTACTTCCTCTCTCTCCCTATCTAATTCTATCTCTCTGTTCCGAGGTATTTATGTTTAAAAAAAAACTACATACTGTACTTTTATGTATAATAATTAAAAGTGAAAGTGACCAGGTGGCCAGACATGGAGTGACCCATACCCAGAATTTGTGCTCTGCATGTACACCCATCCCAGTGTACACACACACACAGCAGTGAACAAACACACCGTGAGCACTCACACGGAGCAGTGGGAGCCATGGCTGCGGGGCCGGGGAGCAGTGGGAGCCATGTCTGCGGGGCCCGGGGAGCAGTCGGGGAACTGGTGCTCGCTCGAGGGCTCCACAGCTGTGATTGTTGAAGATGGAGAGCAAGTGTTTTATCACTCACTCCACCTTCAACTCGGTGGATCTGTGGATCGAACCTGCGACCTTCTGATCACAAGTCGATTTCCTTATCCACCGGACCACAACTGCCCAACAATGTCAAGTAAACTGTTCAGAGCGGCTTCTTTTTTGATGATGGCTTTCAGGGATAAAACGGTCAGATGATTCTTAAAGCACTGAACCTTTTGAGAATCTCTTTTAAACTCACCTCTTCTTCCAGTAGAACCTCTATATCGTGTGTCTGGAAGAAGTCAGAAGAGCGTAGCTGCAACTGCTCAGCTTTGCTCTCTAAAGACTGAAAAAGCATCAAATTAGATTCGAACCAGCAACGTTCTAGCACAAATGACCAGGATAAATCTGAGCACTCTGTTTCCAAGGCTAACATCTGGCTCAACCGTGCTGCGGCCTGCTGTGTGTACAAACCTTACTCAGTTTAGGCCTGTCGTAGGGCAGATGCTTGTCCATGGTGCACATCACTATACGATCGGTGAAGCCCTCCTGCCTCAGAGTCTCAGCGCACACCAGGGCTGCAGGACCTGAGTGAAAGCATGCATACAGATCTGTACATTACTTCCAAAGCACATTTCTTAAGCACCTTGGACTTCCGATATAGTTATAGTTCTTTATTTCATACTACCTCCACTCACCAGTGTAATAGAAATTTACATTCATTGTAATGGGTGTTGATAATTATCTATTTTGGCATTTTAAAATGAGATTGAATGTATGTAAACAGTCTCAGCCTGAGAGGGAGGTGACAGGTGGAGTGGGTGGAGTCTCCGTGCAGCGATGGGCCTGTCCCCTAGGGAGAGCTTAAATTCGAGTACGCGGAGACTTCGCGTTCTCTTTTTCCCCCGGCTTTCTTCCTTCTGGACTTTATCTCTAGCTTTCCGTAGTCTTTCTTTAGAGCACCGTTTCAGGTTTTGTTATAAAATAAAGTTGCCGCTGTTGCTGTTGTTCTATACCCTGCATACGGAGTGATTTTCTACGAGAGAGAGTTTAATATTCTACGACACCAGACACCTTCGTTTATTTCATTATAACTTTATTATAAAAAAACATTAAAAAAATGTTTTTATACTTATATTTACTAAACTTATATTTAATTATACAATGAAGTTTACTGAAAACTCACTCATTAAAAATCACAAAAACATAGCTAACACATACATTTGTGTTGTTATTTAACACGTCTCTTTTTGCTGTGTGCACACTTGGCAAAACATCTTTCTGAATCTCGTGATGCAGTAGGATCGAATACTTGAGCTCAGTACTTGCCTTCTGAAAGATTATATTTAAGTGAAAGTGAGCAGTTGGTCAGTTATGGAGTGACCCATACCCGGAATTAGTGCTCTGCATGTAACCCATCCCAGTGTACACACACACACATCAGTGAACAAACACACCGTGAGCACTCACCCGGAGCAGTGGGAGCCATGGCTGCGGGGCCCGGGGAGCACTCGGGGAACTGGAGCTCGCTCGAGGGCTCCACAGCTGAGGTTGTTGAAGATGGAGAGCAAGTGTTTCATCACTCACTCCACCTTCAACTCGGTGGATCTGGGGATCGAACCGGCGACCTTCTGATCACAAGTTCATCTCCTTATCCACTGGACCACAACTGCTAAAATTTTTAGACATGTAAAAAAATGCTGCCATTTGAAAAATTATTTGTCCAAAATATTCTTCGCAGGTTCTGCTGGGTCAAGTCTCAAGATAACATTTTCCCTCATAAGGGGAATTACGAGTCTTCAATTCACTTGCAAACCCACGCAAGGAGACCCTGATTGTTCTTGATCTGGGAACCTTCTAGCAGACACTTATTTATTGAATAAATTGTTTTTTAAAGCCTACCTAAGTGTTCTTTTGTATTTCGTTTCTTGAGCTGCTTTCTGGAGTTAAATTAGTCAGAGCTGGTTCTGCATAAGTTAGCTTTTATTTCTTCTTTGTATTTATGGTCAGTGTGCCTTGCTTAAAGGCGTCAGGGTGGTGCAGTGGGTAGCACGGTGGTCTCACAGCAAGAAGTCGCTGGTTCGAGCCTCGGCTGGGTCGGCTGGCATTTCTGTGTGGAGTTCTCATGTTCTCCTCGTGATCGCGTGGGTTTTCTCCGGGTGCTCCGGTTCCCCCACAAGAACAAAGACATGCGGTAAAAGTGAATTGAGTAAGAACGATTGTCTATAGTGTTAAAGTGTGAATGTGTGTGTGAATGTTTCCCAGCGATGGGTTGCGGCTGGAAGGGCATCCGCCGCATAAAACATATGCCAGAGGAGTTGGCGGTTCATTCCGCTGTGGCGACCCCAAAAGGGAAGAAAGCCGACATGAAAATGGATGGATGGATCCAAAAGGAGGCAATCTCTCATTCACTCCAATGTTAAAATGCACCGAATCTCAAGGAAGTCCCTCACCTGACCCGATAATGAGAACATGGCTGAATCCAGTGCTGGAGTTGATGACTGCTGAGCATTTGGTCATGACCTTTGAGCGGCGCTGAGACTGAAGAGCCTGTGCCAGGAAACAGATGACAGCATCACGTCTCTGTGTAGACCATCCTGTTAAATTAATCTCAATCGTAACTCTAACCTGTTTGTTCGCTCTTATGATAACCCTCTCCTTTTCAATCCTCACCTGAAAATAGTAACAAAAAACACACACATGAAAGACGAAACACGATTTAAAACACGAAAGGTAAAGTGACACTTTACAGGATAACTCTCTCAATTATATCACCGTATAATAACTCCCTTATCAATAGAAAAAAAGAAAAAAACGAATTTGTAAAAAATTGTCAAAAAAAATTTAGAAAATCAAGGTTAGTTTTTCTGACATCCCTAACTTCTAGTGGCTAATTGTATTTAATGGGTGCCCTTTAACCTTAAAACATATGATAGAATAAACCCAACAAAAATGGTTTAACAGAAAAACATTCATTTGATGGGGTTAAAGAGAACGGGTGAACATTATCTACGAGGTGATTTTAATAAGAGTGACGTTCCGTACTTGATTAAATTTGAGTAACGCGCTCTGCAGAAGATCACGCGTATTAATAAGGGAGTTATTATACGGTGATATAAAGACAACGACGCATTTAAAGGGAAATTCACTGGTGAATCCTTGTAATGTTTTTTTCTTAATTTTCAGTTTTTAATCAATTTGATTATATGACTTTTTATACTTGATTTTATTAAATGTACTTTCTTTTTGCTCTTTATTTCCAATGTAAAGCACTTTAAATTACCCTGTGTACGAAATGTGCTATACAAATAAACTTGCCTTGCCTTTTATTGTGCAATGAGTCACTTTAAAACATAAGTCCAACAGCATGATTGAAAGGTGCCCCTTTTAATCATTTATAATAAATATTTGACCCCTCCAGACTATCTCTGCACCTTTAATGACATTCAAAGAGCAGTATTTATCACAAGAACGTCTTTGAATCATCGCAAATGTTTATAAAACGAGCCGCGTACCCCTCATTCCTCCCACTGCCATGCTTCCACCACGCCCCCTGCTGGGTTTTTGTTGACACACAGGAAATCCAACCATTTCTGACAAATACATTCATATTTTGGTAAGCCAAGGACTGTTTATCCACAAATTTCCACACTCAGCGCGTATGTTCTTCATTAAGATGACATGCATTTCCGGTCATACACACAAGTGGACAATAGTTGTATGTATAAACATTTTAGAGCAAGATATACACTTAAACGTCACTCCAAGAGTTGCGCTATTATTAGCACCTGTAAGCGGTTTTAGAAATGCCTTCTAACACCAAAGGAAGAAGAAAACACTATTAACACGATTAAAACACTAGCATTAACAACATCTTCTAATCCTTGCTGTCTTGTTACAAAAAAAGGATAATATTTATTTTCATGATATTCCTAACACAGCATAAATGTTGCTAAAATGTAACTCGGATGTAAAAGTACAGATATTTCACTAAAAATATACTTGAGTAAAAGAAAGTACTAGTTACCCTAAAAATATCCTCACGTAAATGCATTTAGTTACTTCTCATTTGCATTCTGATAAAACCTACAGGTGAAAGTGACCAGGTGGCCAGACATGGAGTGACCCATACCCGGAATTAGTGCTCTGTGTGTAACCCATCCCAGTGTACACACACAGCAGAGAACAAACACACCATGAGCACTCACCCGGAGCAGTGGGAGCCATGGCTGTGGGGCCCGGGGAGCACTCGTGGAACTGGAGCTCGCTCGAGGGCTCCACAGCTGTGATTGTTGAAGATGGAGAGCAAGTGTTTCATCACTCACTCCACCTTCAACTCGGTGGATCTGGGGATCGAACCTCCGACCTTCCGATCACAAGTAGATCTCCTGATTCACCAGACTACAGCTGCCCACAAATGCTTACAGGACGCCCTTGTTAAATACAGATAATGTTCTGTACTAGCATATTTCTTATTTTGTCTTCATACCAATTGTTTCGGTACCAAGTAACACCAGAATAATGGAACACATTTATTATTAAAACCAACAATTAACATTTGGTTTTGAGGAGAATTGTGTGTTACCTGGAAGGTAGGTACACTGTCCAGTCCAGGAAAATCCTCAATGTCACCGGTGGCGATGTCAAAGCACGCACCATGCCACGGACATCGCACATGCCCTTTTGATAGCACTCCTGGGGAAGAAATTACAGTCAGTTACAGCTTGCCTTTGAAAAAGCTTCTAATTTAGAGTTTTTTCTTCTGTATTTGAATTTTGTCATTGAGAATGTGCTAAGCGGGAATAAACACTAAATAAAAAAAAAAGGTAAACATCATGTTTTTGTCTTTTTACTGTTTCTTTCGGATTTTTTCTTACAGGTAGTTCTGAGACAAAAAAATAGTTCATTTATTTATGGATAAAAACATGAAATGAGAAGATGAGATGTTTCCAATCAATGAGTGGTTGTCAGGAGAATAACAGAGGACCCAATTGGAGTGAGAACCTTTATTAAACAAAAACTACAGAAGCACAATCTTCTGGAAAGGAAGAGCTAAAACTGGAACAACTAAATCAGGAGAGCAAAAACAGGTAGCAACATGAACTAATACGCCAGTAAGGAAAAAGGAAAGAAGGAGGAAATAAATAATGTGGCTAATGAGCAAACGAGGAGCAGCTGAGCCAGAGAAAACGAGGAGAGAGGAAACAGGTGTGACAGTGGTAGTAAATAATAATAATTAATTTTATTTGAAGGCGCCTTTCATGACTCACAAGGTCACCATAAATTACAAGTATTTAAATGAGTGAACATGAAGAGAATAAAAACCAGATTAAAACAATACAGAGGAATATTAACACATTAAACACACATTAGCGCAGAGAACGCTTGAGAAGCCTTATTCAGGAAATGCCTGTTGGAACAGGAAACCTTTTCATTTTCACTTGAAGATCTGGAGGTTGTCATTTCCTGGTTCTAATTTCCTGGGCTAGTTTGCTCCACAGCAATGGAGCTGCAGAACTAAATGTCTCAACCCCGATGTTTTAGGGTGACATGGGGGGGGAGGGGTGTCAAGAGAGAGCGTCGAGGCCGAGTGCAGGTTGCGGGTGAGAGTGTAGATGGTGAGCAGGTCTCTAAGATAGCAGGGTGCGGTGATGTTGAGTACTTTGTAGGTTAGCAGTAGGGTTTTAAAGTCGACCCGGAAGGTGACTGGGAGCCAGTGCAGGTAGTGAAGTGCACATGTTTTATAGAAAAGAGGCAGTGATCCATCATTGATCTCTGAGAGGGTTGGTGTTAGTGAGAGAAGTCCTCACCTTTGACCAGCGGAGCCCCATAATGTGGACACTTGTGTCCCATGGCGAAGAACTCCCCGTGTTCTTTAATGAGCAGAGCGCGGCCCGCCCCCAGATCCACCTCACGCATTCTAACCAACACAACAGACAGAGAAAAACAATTCTGATGCATTCTAACGTAAATAGATTAAAAGAAGTCTTAAGTGCACTGTTCTAGGTGTTAAATATTTATTAATAGCTCTTATTTTTCTGATGTCCATATAAAACTCTTCTGATATGTTTTTTTTTTGTTGTTACAGAAAAGTTAGAAAAATATTGTTTAACACTAAAATATTATGTAAAAGTGATGGTTAGGGTTGTTAGATTTTAAGAAAATGCTTATAAACACTCATAAATGCTCAAAACTTTAAAAGTGATTGTTAGGGTTTCCAGATATTGATGTTAGACTCATAAATGTACATTTTTAAGAGATTAAGAAAATGCCCCTAAATGTTAAAAAATAAAAATGATGGCTAGGGTTGCCAGAGAGGGAGAAACCCTTGGTAAATGCTCAAAAAAAAAATTATGTTATGATCTTACATTTGATTCTTAACAGTCTTCAAAAGTCTTAAATGTAACTTTATGGATCCTGCCGAAGCCCTGTTTGAAGCATTTCTTGCTTGCTGTCTGTGAGAGTCTAGCTTTTGTTGAGATTAGATTTCGATGGTGTTAAAGTTAACCTTAAATCAAAATAGACTTTACTCTACAACAAGAGACATGTTAAAACATTTAACGTCGTCCCTGATCACACTCACCAGATGTTAGATTCCTGCCCAACACAATTTGAGTTGAATTTAACAAATTTTCCATCAAAAAAATCACACATCAAGCCACAAAAGCTCAAATATTTCATTTTCATCCATGACGCTGAACCCTCTCTGTTTGATATTTTTTTAGGGAAAATTAGATATATTCAACTCAAATTGTGTTCTTTTTGGGACGGCTTATGTATTGTTTTTCACACATCTCTTTTTGCAGTGTAGAATGAAAGAAAAAAACAGACAATTAAAGTCCAAATCCCTGAAAAATTAAAGCATTTGAAGTGACAGAGGTCAGTGTTTTTCTGGCATAATGTAATATTAAAACATAAAAGTAAAAAATATTTCAAATTGACACATTTTGGGGGTCTAGCTTTTTAGGGCTTTTTGAATGGCTGAGTTTTTGGACGTAACATTTAACATTTCTTCATTTATACACCTTGTGATGACCCTTACTTTCCATCAGGAGATGAGCTTGATCGGGAAGCCATTTTCTGAATGGCTTCATCTGCTCTAATACATTTTTGAGTTGATTTGTTTGTGTATTTAACTTTGAGATTTTGTTCTTTGCGTTGCACTCTTCAGGGGAGAGCAACCCTCACATCTGGCGATTCTCAAGTGTCTCACTTTTTGTGTTCCATGTAGCATTTTCAGTAGTGTTCCTTTTTGTTTGTTCTTTATGTTTAGACTTTGTTATATTTTAACTGATTGTCTGTTGCTAATTAAAGTCTCTTAACTTTGAACTTTTTTGTCTGTTCCCCCTTTTATGCTGCAGCTCTTAACAATCGAGTTGTAAGATAAAATACTTCATAAAAGTTAGCCACAGACTCAAAGATTTGGTTTCCCGGCTCAATAACGCGAGGTATAAGCGTTAATAATAAGCAAATGAGAGCTCTTTATAATCTGTGTAACACAGTCAACGAGCTGCAAGCTGTTTGAGCAGAAATAATCCTTCTTCAGCGATTCCAGAATGTGTTAACGTCAATGCATGAGCAGCTGAGAGGAGACGGCTGAGAGAGCGTCTAATAAAAAAAAATCATAATCATGATACAATTATAGACATTAAAAATGAGAAATATATATATTTTTCTGAATGCTTTAAAAAGAAGAGAGAGTTTTGTAGAAAAACAAGCAGGTGAGCTATGATTTCTGACCCAAATTTATTGGGTGTTGAGTATTTTGGACAGAAGATATTGGCCAGTTCATTATAATTAGTGATATTAAAAACATAAAAATGTATATATTTTTACTAAATTTTCTTAACATGACTTTTGGTGCAGAACCAGTTGGTGAATTGTGACTTCTGACCCACATTTAGTTATTGTAGAGTGTTTTGGACAGAAGCTATTGAATATTTGATCATAATTATGGACATTAAAAATATTTATTTATTTTTCAGATTTTTCTCTAAATGAGTTTTGGTGCAGAACCCGCAGGTGAACTGGGATTTTTTTTACACCAAATTGGGGATTGACCATTTTATCATCATTATACTGTTGTTATTCAAAATATTTAAAACATCTTTTTTAAAGAATTTTCTTGAAATGAGTTTTGTAGCAGAACCAGCTAACTTTACAAAAGTACATCAAATTGGATGCTCGACTGGGATTATTAATTTAGGGATTATTAATTTAAGAGGATGCTACATATAGTGTATCAAAGGTATTTGTAAATAATAATAATAATAAAATAAATAGTTGTCATAGTCACTGACTTCAGCTAGTTAATGTGGATCTGCTGAATTGAACCCCATTTATTATTTTGCCTTTCTTATTTTTTTTGTGCAAATTTGCAAAAAAATAGGACAAAACACAACCCAATCGATCTGAAAGATGTCAGAGCTGGAGAGAACTGAACTCACTGGCCGTTCTCGAGGTCTTTTATGTGACAAACAGAGGCTTCGATGTAATCCCTGTGTTTGCGCTGTTGCCTCGAGGGGTCTTCGTCCGAACAGTGTCCCAGAGACCCGTTGGGTCTGTACTCTGAAAAAGGACTGGCTTTTCCATTCGGAGACATCAGGTCCACCTCCTTCTCTTTCTCCAGAAGACCGAGCTCAACTTTGACCTCTACTGCAAGCAAATGCGGAGGAAAAATACAGAGAATTAGATCACATTAGATGCATTGGATCAGGATCGGAGATTGTTTTGTTTACTAAACCCATGCATCTTATTTTAGCTAAGGAGCAACTGCACTACAGCTATGGTTTTCAACAAGGAACAAAATTTGTAAATAAAATGTTAAAACATATCATCTAAATATATCTGTAAAAAAAAAAAAAAAAAAAAAAAAATTATATATATATATATATATATATATATATATATATATATATATATTCCTAATATTGAACACAGTTTACTCTGAGATTGGTGCATATATGTGAGAGTAAAGTGCCTGTAGGTGGCAGTGACGTGTTGAAATTGCTAATACAATTAGTTTACAAAAAAATCTATATTTTATCTTACATTGAGAAGCAATGTGCTGTTTTAAGTATTTTTTGGCTAGTAGTTGACTACATAAAAATCTACAAAAGAAGGTGTGCATCTCTGCACCCACAAAGAAATAACCTATATACACATATATGTTTTAATATAGGTTTGATTTATTTTTAAAATGTATGTGACACAGAAAATTGGCCTTTTCTTACATATATGCACATATATGTATCTATATACGTGCATACATGTACCTACATAGGCACAACAATCCATGTGTATATGTGTGTATTTATGGTCCCTATTTGTGTACCCATATATTTTTAAATATTCACATCCATAGCTGCCAGGCAACTTAAATGAAAGCCATACAGGTAGAAATAATATTTTATTTATACACATGTTCTTTACCTAAGAACAATCAAATATTACATATCAACAGAACCAGGCTTGATTGACAAAATAAAAAGACGACAAACCGTTTTGTTATACATTTCTTATTCAATTTTGTTATTCCCTTATTTTTCACTATCTTCAGACCAGAAAGAATTGAACTCGTAAATGTTTCAAGAAATGTGAGACCATAGCTTTCCATCTCCTCTCACTTAGTTAAATTCCATAACGCGCCAATCACATGTGATGCCACTTTCACATGTGCACACATACATACACTTTTTGGACATATTTTTTTTAGCTAGTTCTTAGTTATTGCCATGATACCATGTCCATGATTTAGCATTGTTCCTTCATCAAAAACATTCCTCAATGTTTGCAAAATCCTATTTTCTTTTTCTGGGAGCTCAAAGCGGCTCGATAATCATAGCGCCTCCCAGTGATATAGTGCCCCCCACTGACCAATCAATCGAACCATTAATTAATTTATGCAGTTAACATGCATATGGAATAAAAGTAGGGCTGCTTTTCAAAATAAGCAAAAAAAAGTGCTTAGCTTTGAAAAAATAAAATAAAGTAAGGAAATGCATATCAAGAAAACCCTCATTCATTGGCCGATGCATTCTCGCGTTCACTCTAAAGCTACAGCAAAGAACAGAATTGCAGCGCCGCTTCAAATTTGTGATAGAATTTCAATCAAAATTTCATTGCATTTGGTCTGTAACTCCCATAGGCTTCACTAGACCTTATTTACGGGGGCACCTGTCCCTGTAAACCTTTTCAGAGCCCCAGTAAATAATCACATTGAGATTATAATTCAATTGTTTCCACAAGATTAAAGGAGTTACTTGTAAAAGTCTTCAATACCTGTAAAATAAAAAGAAATTCAACAAAAAATGCACAGACACAGTATTTTAAAGGATGCATGTAAAGAAAATGGGTTTTAGTTTAGGATTAGAGCTTTTAGTTAGTGACTAATATGCAAAAAATGAGAGAAAGAGAGAGAGAGAGAATTTGAGATAAATTTGTTCCTGTGTCTCGGCAGTTAAAAAAATGCAGTATTATATACCATTACCTATATAAGACATAGACTCCCCAGAATTCATGAATTTTTGCGGGGTCTCAAAAAATATGTTAAATATCTTATTTTGAGGTACAGATTCACTTTCACGGTGGTGCAGTGGGTAGCACAGTTGTCTCACAACAAAAAAGTCACTAGTTCGAGCCTCGGCTGGGTCAGTTGGTATCTCTGTGTTTGCATGTTCTCCTCGTGATCGCATGGGTTTACTCGAGTGCTCCGGTTTTCTCCACAAGAACAAAGACCCGCGGTACAAGTGAATTTGTCCGTAGTGAATGAGTTTGAATGAGTGTGTGTGAATGTTTCCCAGCGATGGGTTGCGGCTGGAAGGGCATCCGCCGCATAAAACATATGCCAGAGAGTTGGCGTTTCATTCCACTGTGGCGACCCCGAAAGGGAAAAAGCCAATAAGAAGATGCATGGATTTAAGTAATCAAACGATGGATTTGATGAATAATTTGTTCATTGTATGTAAAATAAAAATTAAAAGCCTGGTAATTTCGTTGTTGATGAAACTTGAACTTATAGTAATAGAATAACAACAGAATGCATGCTATTCTTTTTATGAGCATCAAGGTCAGGGGGCGCTATAGCGTAAATCTACTGGCGTGAAGATTTATCTCTGTTCGGGCGCTGCTTGAACGATTGTTTTGGAAGTGAGGCTGATTAGGAAGCGACGTTTATAAAAGGAAGAAGAAAGACATGGGTTCCTTAAGCTTTACCAATCAACATTTCACGAGTTCGCTCTGCTCATAATTGCCTAGTACTGCAAGCGTCATAGGCGAGAAATAGAGAAGCAAACTCGGCGAGCTGTTCGCGTGTTAGTCCGGGACCATTGAGCAACCTGGGCCCGGAGAATCAACCCCCCCCCCCCTTAAATTACCAATTATTGCCGCATTTAAACGAGAAGTAGACCCTCTTATGCAAAGTGGGAAAAGGTGAAGCATGCATGGTGAGTGGCGAAGGGGTGGAAGGAGGGACAACTTGCACGATGTAGATGTTATCTCTTTGGTCGTGTCTGATATACTGGAGATGATGTGGGTAGATGGGACCATATCATTAGATGAAGATTTGTTAATTACTCCTCCTGAACTTATGTTAATCAGATGATTAACCCTATACTGTGAAGAAAATACCATTTTATTTTCTTCTTTTTGAACGAGGTACTGATTGTATCCTTATTCAAACCTTAAATACTGCAAACACCTGTCAGGTGATGTTTTCAAAGGTTTGACATTAAAAACAAGCACCTGTACAGTTCCTGACAGGCTGCGTTGGCTTTCCTGCACCGGCTCCGTCATCTCTCGTGATTTTCCATTGATTTTAATTAAGCTTCACTCAGCAGTTGGGAATTCCTCTGTGATTAAGGCCTAAGAAGTAGCCTTCAGCACATTTTTTCAGAGAGAGAGAAAAGCAGAGCAAGATTACACTGCAGCGGATTGCAGGTTTTAGATCGTCGCAGTTGACTTTTGTGGTCTTAAAACCAGGGACAGAACGATGTAGATGCTTCTCACACAATTAGAATATCATGAGCAATATGTGTGTATAAATAATGAGAAATAATGTGTCTTGTCGATTTTTAACAGATAATCTGATCTTTCTATAAATTCTTTAGAAACCATAGATTCTTTAAATACACACAGAGTAAAACGTCCCAAGCCTTTTTTGTTACTGCTATGTTTAAGGCTTTCAGCTCATTAGAAAAAAAAACGCTTTCTTAGAAATATCTTGAAGCTGTTACTTTGTTGTCTTAAGTTTGATTTAAAATATAAATAGATTTATGTTTATTTAACATAAATAAATGGGTAAACTTGCATATAGTGCTGTCTCTCAGCCAAAAGTTTGATTGTTTGACCCCAGATCGCGGGAACCTTTTCAAGCGTTCTCGTCATGCATGCGTAGGTTCCCGAAAAAGAGCTTGTTACATCTCACAGCCCCTTTACACCATACTTCCGCTAAAATCTGGGTTGTAAATGCGCTTCTGTTTTGACCTTTCAGATAGGAGTGTTGTGTTGTTAGCGTGGGTTTGTTTTTTTAAGAAGTGATTGTGAGTAGGTGTTCATTTAGTCAGATTTGCACCATTTTATTGTTATATTTTATCTTTGATTTACATTGCATATTCATTTTTTATGAATACTAAAAATCTGTTGGCACACTCTGTTGGTGTGACATTGCTATGCTGCTGCGTCTCATTGTGTGAACATTTCGTACGGTTTGATTCAGAAGTTAGATTCATACTTTTCCTACAGATAAGGATACATGGGTAAAATTCCAGTGTGATCAAATTCATTGAATCGAATAGAAAAAATAGCTTTTGCTGCTGAACCAGTAATTGACAAACCACTGACATGGAGCACGGAAGTAGTCATGAGTTTATCCTAACTGCTTAAGGTGATTCTTTTGTTGTTGCACAATTGTTAGACAATTTCAGTTTCTATGTTCTGAAGTGCTCCTTATTTATGTCCATAATTCCATTAAACTCAAATTATTATTTTACATTTATTTCTTCTTAATAACATATTTTTTGTGTGTATACAAAAGGGAAGCAAATAACAGAGTAGCAGAAAGCAGCCGTTAAAATGAAACAGCTTAAAGTGTCTAGCTGCGTGGCGCGAGAACATAAAATCAAGTTTTGCTGGATTAAAAAAAATCTATCTACTATCTATCTACTAGCGTTCATCGTAAAAACCATGGTCACTCAATCAGTTCTAGTCATTTCTGTGCTCCCCAATCCGAATCCCCGCTCAGTGTGCGTATGAGAAAAAACAGCAATGCATTGTGAAAGGCTAGTGAAAGTACTCATATTGCAGTGTCTAATCCTCTTGAACACAGACCAATTAAGAGCATTAAAATTCCTGGTGCACTAAAGGAAAGCCGCAACGCAACTGCCACGAGAGGCATCGTTAACTGACCTATATTCCAAATTTCTACAAGAGAACAATAAGAAGAAACACAATCGACAAGACAAACTGAATGATCTCAGCAGAAGTATATCTCCAGTCACCTGTTTTGGGTTTGGAGAAGCATCCTCCCATTGCGGCCCGGAGTGAAGCCAAGGAGGTCCGGAAAAAGGAAAGCCCAGGATGGGTGTTGGTGACCTGGGCAGATCAGACGTGTTTCTGGGGGGGGGATGTTTGGCTCTGCTGGGCCCGCACAGCCATCTCAGAGATCAGGGACTGCACATAACACAGCCTAAAGGAGAAACAGTGTTGGATTGTGCACTTTTTAAGGATATAATAATACGAGAATATTTTAACATCTGACAATACAACACAGTTCAAGCTCACCAAATTAGACAAATACTTAACAAACTTGCAAGTTTAGTGTTTCATAGTTGAACAAAAAATATGCAGGGCTCCGGACCTCCAGAAACCCCTTTTTAAACTGTATACTCTCAATATTAAATCATGATTATTCAAGTGTACTTGCAAAAAATTATTCACCATGTATGAATTTATTCCGCACTTTACTTTTTGATTTTCTAGAGGAGTGGGTGAGGTGTAAGGACTTTTTTTTTTATTTTACACTGTTGAATCAAGCAGGAACGGCTGATAAACTAGCCCCACAAATGACAAAAATATGTGTAAAAATAGATTTTCTGTAGAAATTGATTGCTTTGTGTTCATAAGAAAGACAAATAACTGTTTACTTTTTAAAAGCAGTTCAATACTGGGTCTCTTTCAAGTAGACAGTTTAAACATTTCTCCTGACCTTGTGTGTATTTCCTGTATTTAGTTAGGAAGTAATTTCTTCTAAGAAACGTTTTAATATAACCTTACGATTTCAGTTTGATGAATCCACTTGATTTCTAGAACTTTTGATCGACATACTCTGAAGATTGGTACAAATCGTGTGACAGTCGGATGAACGGCCTAGGAAATGTTAGGAAAAAGCTTGTTTTTTACTTTATTAAAAATGACGGGGAAAAAATTAGGCTGAAATATATACAGAACTTGCAAGACAAGACTAAGATAGCAAGATTTATTTGCAGTTTTCTACATTTTGTTAAATCTTTTGACCACAAAATTTTTTTTTTCCATGTTGAGTTTCATATTTGTATTGTATGATAATGTTTCTTAAAGTATATTACTATTTGACTACCTACAACTTGGCACAAGTCCATGCCTTAGTTTGACCTTGAAGTAATAAAACTATTACACAATAAAAGATTGAGGCAAATCTAAGGTTGTAAAAGAACACTAGTGTAAAGGATCGCTGATGATAATGGCCGTTAACACATTAGGTTTAGTAGATTAGAGTTCTTATCAACTGAAAAGGATTTTATTCTGAGTATCCTTGGGCTCAGTGTCCTCACTGACTCTGTCTGATTGAATTGTCCCAAATCAACTAATGTGAGGAGAGAGAGGAAGCCAGAGGTTGCCCCTCTGTAGTCACAGGCTTAGAGAACACTTTTTTGTCTTATCTCGCACTTAGAGTTCACCAGCATGAGAGTGACAATCAGAGCTGAGATTGCGCCCAAGAAGGAGAAAATTAAGCATGAACCCGACCTGATTCATCAGATCCTGACGGGGCTTGCCGAGTTCGAGCAAGAAACCATGATTAAGAACAATGTAACGAAGAGGCGAAGATGAAACCATGGAAAGGGAAAATTTGATCACCTTGTTGGCCATGAGAGTGACAATCAGAGCTGAGATTGCGCCTAAGAAGGAGAGAATTGGGCCCGAGCTTGAGAGAATTTAGTCAAACGTAAAGTTAATTTAGTTTACGGTCTTATTTATGAACCAAAACCTGACACGTGCCGATATTATTCAAATGAATGAACGCAAGTACAATTTTTCTAGAATTAGCCATTTATACATAATATACATAATTAATCCCCAACATCTCAGCTCTAAATAAGTAAGGAATAGGGCAGTTTCCGCTCGCAAAAGTCCACAAGGTCTTAAATAAACATTCTAAATCAAAGCTGGTACTTGGCAATAATGGAAATAAAATATGGAATATGGAAAATAGAAACAAATGAACATAGCCAGCATAAAATAAATAAAGATTCCAAAGGAAATCTTAACTAATTGACTTAAGATGAATCTCATCAGCATCCATTCTCATTCTCTTGCAGCAATCTATGCATATCACATGACTTTGCATGGCAATTCTATATATTAAGTATGAACCCGACCGGATTCATCAGATCCTGACAGGGCTTGCCGAGTTCGAGCAAAGATCTTCCGCTCTAGTGTGAAGACCACACATTTGACACATCAAGTCAAATTTTCGGTCCAAAGTAAAACAACTGGTCTCAGCACAAGCTCAGAAATCTGACAGAACAATGGGCACAAATGAAAAAAGTTTGACTCTGCCATGTCACCCTGGTTTTTCATGATGCTAAATGAAGGTTTGCTTTTGGGACATAACAGAGCAGCTGGGGGCCATTCAATAAAAACTCGACCTCACAACAAGAAACCTTGATGAAGAACAACGTAACGAAGAGGCAAAGATGAAACCATGGAAGGGGAAAATTTTACGATTCGGTGGCCATCTTGTTTGCCCACAGAGAAGACAAAAGGGCCAGGAGTGTCATTGTTATCGTAAGTTTGTTCATTTTGGTGATTCGCTCTTTAAACTCTTGTTCACTAACATGAATGAATCATTTGAATGATCAATATCATATTCCAGATATTGTTCGTCTGGAAAAAGTCTGATCTACTTGAAAACTTGAGAATCAAAAATACAGGAAATACACAAATCTGAGTAAATGAAGACTCGCTCGTGTCTTGAGTACTAACACACACGCACACACACACACACACACACCAAAGAAAACGATTCACTCCCAAAAAGAGGCGTTTTGAAGAGTCATTCTTTACACAAATGACACATAACTGCCCCTGAGTGCCATCCAAAAGGTAGGAGAGTCACTGCATCAACTCTAAACAGTAGAGGTGTGAAGCTAGCGGGAAAAAAAAATCCATATGAGCCATTCAATCCAAATTTTAATTCGTCTGGGTGTTTGAAGACCTTAAAAGTGACTCATGGGAGTCACTCATCTCTGACACCAGCCTCTGGCGGCTAGTCGATTAATTGCAGATGCAATTGGTTGGGATCTCAAGGAAAGTATGTGATCATCAATTGTGTTCACTCCTTGCCATGCAAGTAAACTTGGAAAGCATCTCCCAAACCGTGTGTTGTGGCTCGTGCAGTGTACTCCGGGGGTAACAAGCAGCGATTAATACCTCACGACCAGCTCTCGACCCACGATTGTATCGCAAGAAAATCAAACCCTTTTGAAACCTTGCCCGCTTCTCGTAAGTAAATCGCTCTGTTGAAGCAGCGCTTTAATTGAATTAAATTTAACAAGCCAACACCTCACTCTACACATGTGCAAATACATTTTCTTAGTCATTTTCCTCATCCATATATTTTTTCCTTTTATTTTTTATAGTTTTTGCACAGCGAATTGCATAGATTGTCAAAATAGCTCTTTTTTTTTTGGTGAGAATTCTCAGGTGAGCGATGCTTCCACTTCCACTTCCGTGTTTTTGTGTTCCAGCTCCAGAAACTAGAGTCAAAACTCGTGTTTTGACAAAGTACAGTGCGAGCATTGGCTCTGTACTTACTCTGTAACTTTTAACTCCAGCGATTTACTCTAGAAAAATCACATAGTGTCTGCCCAGCATTAATGTATTGTTGCAGACCATCAACAAATGACATTTTGCATCTTTGGTCTGGTGCATGAGCGTGTGCAGCAAATCTGATCTTCAGTTGATTACAGCGCAGGCTTTGAAAGGTTTGTAAGTGTGTGTTCACACATGCTAATGCCTCTTGTTTCCTGAGTTAAACATTACTTTCTGGCATCTCTACATTTTCAGTAATGCTTCATATGAATCCTTTCTTCCCTTCAAAACCTATTTTTTAGGATTAGCTGTGCAGAAAAACAGGCATTAAAATGAACTCAATTTCAGGTTTATGTAACTTCATATATGCAGTATAGTGGTTCAGCAATGAAGTCTGAACCTAAGAGCCACTTGATATTCACATCACAGCCAAAGCTCTGTAAAGTGTCGAGAAACAGAACAAAAGTTTGCTTGCATTAGAGAAGAGGGCTCCCATAAACTTGAGAAGAACCAAAGTTTGGGGACTATCATAAAATCTGTTTATACCGAGGGGAACAGAATCAGTCTGAGCACAATTTTTCTCAGTTCTCTCCAGCAATTATTTTGGCCTTTTCCGAAGCATGACAAACATGGATCGACTACGAAAGAGAGGATGCAAAAATACTTTTTTGTTCATCAAAGAAGGAGAAAGATCTTCTGGATGTTACTGCAAAATTACAGAAGATCTCCATAGCAACCGATGTGAACAGGGAATTGCCTTACATAAATAATCATAAACAAAGCAGTGATTTTATCCCACATGTGTTCTCTGTCTTCCAGATCACATTTAAAACATAGCGTAAACTAATTTACTGCAAACTGTTGTTTGTTTTCTGACATTTGCGCGTCAAAATAAACTTGGAAGCTCATAACACTTATAATGATACTAAAATATAGAAAAATAAGGTTCTGTTTGAAATTAATAAATTAAAAGAATTAGTTAAAAATTATAATTTCAGGTCAGTTGTTTGGTTTTAGTGCACACTTTAAATTTAGGCAGTAATTTATTGTAAATCTTGCACTTGGATCTGTTTTCAGATGTTAAGCTTAATTTTCTAAAAACAAAGAAAAGCCGTGTGCGAGCTGGATACAAATACAGAAAAGGTGATTTTAAGCAACACATTTGTTGATTTAAAGTCAGCCTATGGAAGGTGTTAGGCTGAAAATGTGAGCATCAAAGGATTAAATTCATCAAGTAATTTTTAATATATTTAGGACTAAAAATAGTCTCGAAAGTTTTAGAGTCGTCTTGTGACCAAGCTGCTTGTGATGTCACAAACTGCTTTCCCCCAAAAGTCCCTCCCACTACTAACGATTGCACTATTGAAGTCAAATAAAGTGAATTACATGAACAAACAAACGGATAACTCTCAATCAACAACAAATTTTGTTTCAACGAAAGTGTGTTTTACCTTTTACTTGCATTCCAGAACAACTTCGCCCTTCCCAAACTTTACTTCTCATTTAACCAGACACAGATACTCAAATTTGAGTTTTTAAGACATTATACTAAAAGATCTGATGCTATTTTGAACTGAAACTCATCTTGGCACACTCAGGAGGCAATACGATTGATATTAAATCATGTTAAAATGGTGAAGAGTGTGGTTTTTAGAAAAGCTTGGACGGGTTAGCGCCATAACCATAGCCAACGACAGATAGCTAGAAGTGCTATTGGTCCTAGGGGTGTGTTTGTTTGGAGATTTCAACCAACAACACTGACCCCTAAAGGTCAAACACCACACTTCTAACATTTACTTATTTATCACTTCAGATTTTTGCATCAACCAATAACAATTTTTTGAGAGTGCACCTGCTTTATTTCTCTGCTCTGTCTGGAACAGGATTGAGGTTGAGCCATCAATGCAGTCCGTTTTTGTATATTTCTAAACCCAAGAAATACTCAGAAATGAGGAAAAATAAATTTTAATGTTTGGTTTTAAAATGCAAAAATGTATTTGGAGCTCTTAATTATTTCTTTAGCAATGCTTTTCTGTAGAGGACTTGTCTGCTTTTTTCTATTGCATGCTCTGCAAGTTTATTGAAGTGCACAGTGTCCCTCATAGGAAGGACTGTTTTGTGTTATGAAGTTGACAACAAAACTCATATTTTTATTGACTTTACTGCCACAGTTTTATCAGTAGTTTTTTTTTTGTTTAGTTTTTTATTCAGTTGCACAAAAACTCTTGCAGTGGGCAATTCCGCTCGAGGCCAATAATAATTCAGACATCAGGCATTAACAAAGCTTACACAAAGTTATTTCAACAAATCTTCTTAGTCAATTAGTTCAACTTTCCCTATCTTCGTCGTTTACTTTGAAGTTTAACAAAGCAATGAAATGTTATTTTGTAAATCACGTATTTTCCTCTCCACCCTCCCTCCCCAGTTCTCCCCCCTCACTCACTCACCAGCTCTCCATCCTCTCTCCCCATCTTTCCCCCCTCCCTCCCCAGTTCTCCCCCTCAACGCACTCACCAGCTCTCCATCCTCTCTCCCATCTTCCCCCCTCCCTCACCAAGCTCTCCTCCCCCCCAGCTCACTCACCAGCTTCTCCAATCCTCGCTAATCCATCCATCTCCTCCACCCGCCCTCACCAGCTCTCCCCCCTCACTCACCTCACCAGCTTCTCCATCCTACTCTATGCACTTCCGCTCCCCCTTCCCCTCTCCCAGCTCCCCTCCCTCTCCCCTCACTCACTAAGCATCACGCTCCATCCTTCTCTCTCCCCATCTTTCCACCCTCCTCACCAGCTCTCCCCCCTCACTCACTCACCAGCCTCTCCATCCTCTCTATCCATCTTCCCCCCTCCTCACCAGCTCTCCCCGCTCACTCACTCACCAGCCCTCCATCCTCTCTATCATCTTCCCCCGCTCCCCTCACCAGCTCTCCCCCCCCTCACTCACTCACCAGCTCTCCATCCTCTCTATCCATCTTCCCCCCCTCCTCACCAGCTCTCCCCCCTCACTCACTCACCAGCTCTCCATCCTCTCTATCCATCTTCCCCCCTCCCTCCCCAGCTTCTCCCCCCTCACTCACTCCACCAGCTCTCCATCCTCTCTCCCCATCTTCCACCCTCCCTCACCAGCTCTCCCCCCTCACTCACTCACCAGCTCTCCATCCTCTCTCCCCATCTTTCCCCCTCCCTCCCAGTTCCTCCCCCCTCACTCACTCACCAGCTCTCCATCCTCTCTCCCCATCTTCCCCCCTCCCTCACCAGCTCTCCCCCTCACTCCCTCACCAGCTCTCCATCCTCTCTTATCCATCTTCCCCCTCCCTCCCCAGGCCTTCTCCCCCCCTCACTCACTCACCAGCTCCATCCTCTCTCCCCATCTTTCCACCCTCCCTCACCAGCTCTCCCCCCCCTCACTCACTCCGCAGCTCTCCATCCTCTCTATCCATCTTCCCCCCTCCCTCCCCATTCTCCCCCCTCACTTCACTTCCCCGTTCTCCCCCTCACTCTCTCTCCCCATCTCTCCCCCCTCACTCACCAGCTCTCCATCCTCTCTATCCATCTTCCCCCCTCCCTCCCCAGTTCTCCCCCCTCACTCACTTCCCAGTTCTCCCCTCTCTCTCCCCATCTCTCCCCCCTCACTCACCAGCTCTCCATCCTCTCTATCCATCTTCCCCCCTCCCTCCCCAGTTCTCCCCCCTCACTCACTTACCAGCTCTCCATCCTCTCTCCCCATCTCTCCCCCCTCACTCACTCACCAGCTCTCCATCCTCTCTATCCATCTTCCCCCCTCCCTCCCCAGTTCTCCCCCCCTCACTCACTCACCAGCTCTCCATCCTCTCTATCCATCTTCTCCCCTCCCTCCCCAGTTCTCCCCCCCCTCACTCACTTACCAGCTCTCCATCCTCTCTCCCCATCTTTCCACCCTCCCTCCCCAGCTCTCTCCCCCCCTCACTCACTTACCAGCTCTCCATCCTCTCTCCCCATCTTTC
Source organism: Danionella dracula (assembly GCA_900490495.1). NCBI lineage: Eukaryota > Metazoa > Chordata > Actinopteri > Cypriniformes > Danionidae > Danionella > Danionella dracula. The sequence goes on from UELW01000811.1 coordinate 117,501, forward strand.
CACCCTCCCTCCCCAGTTCTCCCCCCTCACTCACTTACCAGCTCTCCATCCTCTCTCCCCATCTTTCCACCCTGCCTCCCCCATCTCTCCCCCCTCCTCTCCCCATCTTCCCCCCTCCCCTCCCCATCTCTACTCCCCATCTCTCCCCATCTCTCCTCCCCCCCTCTCTCCCCATCTCTCCCTCCTCTCTATCCATCTTCCCCCCTCCCTCCCCAGCTCTCCACCCTCCCTCCCCAGCTCTCCACTCTGTCTCATCAGCTCAATCCATATAATCATGATAGAGTGTGAGAAGTTAATAATCTTTTGATCAACAGCTACTGTATGAGCCGAGATTATTGAGCTTTTTAAATAAGATTTTTCAACTTGGAAACATGACCACTAAATACAGTAGAATCAAACATATAGTAAAGGCAAATAAAAAAATCTATTTCATTTGGTTTTGAAGCAAAGCTGTACCCATAATTTGTGCATTTTTTTTTCATAATAATCATATTGATTGCTTTCATATTAATCATATTGAATTATATACCTAATGCAATTCTTAAATAATGCTTTAAATATTGTTTCACGCCTGCAACCTTCAGCATAGATTAAATTGAATCCATGTAAATTGAATTACATTTAAATGTCAATTTTTTTGTATTATTTCATTATTTATTACTTTTTTCACGCATAGCTGACTTGCACTCAATAAATTTGGCATGTAACACAATTGAAATCAAAGTTTTCAAATGCAGCAAACGCTGTAGAGACTCATTAACCGATTTAATTACATGTTCTGCAACTGAATTAGTGACTTATGTTCAGCAAATGGAATTTGCACTCAACCTAATGAATGTATTTAAAACAAAAGCAGCGATCCCTGGTTGGAGTGCTCAGGCACATCTCTCTCCTCTCTTCTCCTCACAATACTGCAATGTTGCAGCAAACCTTCTTTGGGACTGTACTAGAAAAGCAGTTTTGGCCCACCATCTCAAGCCATTTCATTAAAACTTGCAACTCTGCTGCAAAAACAGCCTGCAAAAGCATTTTAGTTCTGCTGAAAGCCTTCGGGACAACCTGCATTCATTAAACAAGAGTGAACACTGCTCTCTTATCCACACAGCCCAATTATACAAAACCAAGGTACTCTACCTACTGATCGCGCAGGGCGCTCTCCCATCCTTCTGTGCTGCTGCAAGTGTCCTGATATCTCATGCAGTAAATCTGAATGAGCGCTTCTTTGGAGTTTGAAGGTTTGTCCCCTTCCCACACCCACAGCCTCCCCTCCAGCAGCACACACATGCGGTGCCACACATCCACTGTTTTATCAGCTGGACTCTGACTGACACGCGAGTACAAAGGCAGTGCTGCACAGGGATGTGGCTTAGTCATGATACAAGCACTAAACGGTTTCAGGGATTCACAGATATGTGAAGGTGTTGGTTTTACTGCAGGCTGCATCATTCATTGACTCGGTGGGAGCTAGAGAGTTTGTGAATGCTACATGCGTATGACTATTATGTAACCTGCACTTTTCAGACATTTCTAGCATGTTTTAGTGTTCTTCCCTTTTCAAAAAAATTCCTCAAGTTGTATTCAGATTGGTCCATACAAGTTTGTGTAATCCATTGCTGCATTCAGACTGCAGCCCAAAGTCACCTAAATCTGATTTGTGCGCGTGTGTGTGCGTGTGCGTGCGTGTGTGTAATTTTTTTTCCACGTGTAATCTGTATCTGCTATTTTCAAGACAGCTCAATTCAGATTTTTTTTTTCAAATCCAATCCAGGTCTCTTTAATATATGGTCTTTAATCCGATAAATATTAGATTTTTTGCCATGCAACCTCAGTCTGAACGCTCATGTTGCATCTTTCTGGCTTTTGCGTCCTTGACCCCACCTTAAACAAAGTTTCTCACAGATATGAGTAGTTGGGGAAGACGCTTTTGTATTGAAATAATTTCAGGAAGAGCCCAAAGATGCATTTGAAGCTTAATGAAGTCGTGGTTTTATCTGAGCACTTTTAACTCCTCTTCTGGGAGTATATCATAACGTGTTTCTTTTCCATCTCAATCTTTTTCTTAATATTGTTTAATGCTAAAAAGATAGCTCTGATCAGATATTTAAGCCGACAAAGCTATAAGCGGGCAATTCAGAGTTTAAGTCTGTTGGCAGTGCATTCTGGGGGATGTAGTTTCTGTTCTCATTTTGTTCACACAGACGATGGATAACAGGTGCATGTTATTTGTTATATGAACAAACATGTCAACGAAATTGGATTTCACCCAACAATCTGAATCGGGCATTAACACGTGCAGTCTGAACGTAGCCCTGTTTTAATTTTCTGGGAGCTCAAAATGGCTCCATGATCATAGCACCTCCCACTGATAAATCAGATGAAGCGCTATTGCAGCTCATCTTAACGAACAAGTCTGACCTCCAAGTGTGACCCAACGTATCAGACGGATGCAAATAGAGCCAACAAAAGACTCTACTTCCATCTGACCATCTGAGATTCGCATGCCTCACCCAAAGCTGAAGTTTCAGGGCAAATCGCATAAAGGAAGAGATTCTTGTCTAGCTGAAAAATAAAATGCAGAACTTTATTCGAGATGGTTTCCGTTGTGTCTTTAGTTTACTTTGGACGGCTGAAAACCGTGTTGATGTCTCGGAATTGCCCTTTGTGAATGCTGCGCATTTACATAACCCTGTCCTGACCATATTGCAAAGCCAAATTTTTTTCTAACTTTGCATCAAGCCTTTACAGAGCGTTAGTTCTGCAGTTGGTCTGCATGGTCCAAAGCAAACCATTTCACTCTATTTCTTGGCTTGCACCCATTTTAAACACTGGATAGTGGAGTTAAACTTTGGTGTTAGCACTGCATGTTGTTATATCTATATACAACTACAGGGGTTTCGCTGTAGAGCACCTGTCCAACCACCCAACTCCTTCCCACCACGTCCTCCAGAGACACTCGCAGCTCTGTGTTTTTCACCAACTCCTCCGAGAGATGCTTCTGTATTGCATAATAATTGATTTTGGCTGCCACTAACAACATTTGCCATGAACTACTAATTATACTCATTCGAAATAACGATGAGTTGTATTTTTATACTTTATATTTGTTTCCACCCCAGTCGTATGAATTATATTCATCATATTTAACAGGTACTCCAATCCAATCCACTTTATTTATAGATTTACATCACAGAAAAGTTTCCAAAGTGCTGCCCCAAACAGTGTTTATAAGAAAATGTATTAAAACTCATAAAACAATATCAAAAAGGAACTTAAACAATGACTAAGGCAGATATAACACAATAAAACAAATCAAAAACTAAACTAAACACATTAATAGAAAGCACATAGGACCACAAGAGCCCTGGCCGAGTTAAAAGCAAAAGAGCAAAAATGGGTTTTAAGATGAGGCTTCTGAGGGAGCCGTTCTAACAATGGAATTTCACAATCTCGGTCCCCCCACAGAAAAAGTCCTGACCCCCCTAATTTGAAGTCTCGTCTTTGGAACCACCCGTTTCCGGTCCGTGGACGTCTTACATGAAACCGGTGCTCTATACACCACCGCTATTTTTCCATCTTTCCCATCAGCCAATGCGGCTTAAACCCTCTTTTTGGGGGAATGTTAATGGATCTTTATTAAACAACTCTAAATTTTGGTCACTAAACATAATTTGTTAGAAATCGTTTTCCAGACTCTTCTAACAGGTTAATTTTGGGCCTCGTGGACAAGTCTATCCATCTATTAAAAAGAGCATCAAATACGCTCTTTGGTTCTGAGACCTATTTGAATCTTATTATTTATTAAAAAGATAAATAAACAAAAGCTAATCAGAACTTGAAATATGTACCAAAGTTCCAATATTTCTGAAGGATTTATATTCGTACGAACCTGATGAGCAGGATATTTTGGTTCTAAACTTTTCAGCAACTTTTTACAACAATACCTTCAGGTCAACCTGATGCTCAAACAGAAGATGACTTAGTCAATGTGAAGAAATGCTGTGCAACCTGTCAACAAGCCCACAGTGGAAAGTGTCATCTGGTTAAACATTAGGCATTTAGTTCTGATCGTCAGAAGATAACGTGTCCCCAGATGAAAGGACAGTAGATCCGGGTGTGGAGAAACAACACACGTAATGTTTGGCATCCTTTGTCAGCGCCCTCCAGTTTCCATTCACCGCTAACGGGCTTGTGTTTTTTAACCAGTTGCCTTGTGGTTCTGCTGTTTGATAAACATGAAGGGAAATACAGGAAAATGTTTACAATAGAGCTTTTACAAACGTCTTCAGTCAAGGGTCTCATGTACTGTAAGCAGTTGTGCTATTTACTGACAGTGTTTGATGGCAAACTATGACTTCTTGCACTTAGATCAGTGTTTTTTGGGTCAGAAAATTATATTATTGTCTTTGTTTATCAAGGATGGTTTTTCAGAAGATTTTTGTCATTCGCTAGAACATAGTTTTAGGGGGTTTACTGGCAAAGCACACAGTACTTTAAGTAGGAAAGGTTTCATCTCTGAATTGATCAGAACATTGTTAAGTATGTGTAGGACAATCAATCTGTTGCATTTGCAGCAAGATAACAATAAACATTTATCAAAATTTTTTTTTAAAAAGGCCTATTAGAACACATGTGGTTTTTAAAAACAACATTAATTGTTCCCATTTCATCGAAAATGTTTAGATTTTCATGTTTTTGAGTTTTGCTCGTCTAGATTTGAAAATAAACTTAAGATCTCTTAAATCTTAATCCAAAAAAAAACTACCAAGAAGTAACATTTATTATTATTTTTTAATAAGAAGTTGTATCAGTGGATTAATCAACCAAAGAAGAAGAGAATTAAAAGGGAAGAAAGGAAAAGGATTGCAGAAAGAACTGTTCTTTGAAGAGAATAGTTTTTAGTAGCTTTTTGAAAGTTGTTAGCCACTAATCGAATGAACTTTAAATTGCTTATACAGTAAACAGTGTATTTTTATTCTATTTTCAGAGTTCAACATGCCACAGTTTAAAATATTAAGTGTATTTATTGTATTTTATGTAATAATTCTATCACTTATTCAATTTTTTATAACTTTTTCTTCATTCTTTCTTTCTCTCAGCCTCATGGAGGATTTAGTTGATGGTTTTCAGATTGTATCTCCAAATCTTTGGGAAAAAAAACTAGCAGATAGTAATTTTTCAGGACAGAGACTCTGAGGCTCCGTTTACGTTAGGCTGGAAACTCGTTCGCTTGTTTCTGAGAGAAGCTATCGATTATATCCACTTGCAGTCTGGAGAAGACCATTCAAAAATGTGAGAGAGATTCCCAAAAAAGTGGACTGCAGCTGGAGTCAGTGCTCTAAGAACCGCGCACACAAACATATGCAACACATTGTTTCGAGAGACAACATCAGAAGCGTCCCACCTGGGCTAAAAGTACATTTAGCATTTTTTTTTTTCGGAAACCCACAATGCTTGCGGTTCATTGTAAAATTTCAACAGTCAAAAAAATGCCGCTATCAGAGTAACCTCCGCTCTCATGACACCTGAGCAGAGACACGGACCGTCTCCCTTCATGCTATAGTACACAACATTGCTGCAGTAATTCACACAAAAGGAGCCTCAGTTGAGCAACATTTCTAAAAATCTTTTTGTGTATTGGTCTATTGGAATATTCACATTTTATGAGATACAGATTTGGTGGTTTTCATTAGTTATACATTATTATTATCATCAAATTTAAATGATGTAAAAACTTCAAATATATCAGTCAGTGTATAATGAATTAATATAATACACAAGTTTCACTTCTTTGAAAGGATGGGAGTGCAATACTTTTGTACAGACTGTGGATATGTTAATTGCAGTATGATATGCAACCAAAACATTTTGCCAAAAGTAAAAGCAGTACTGTTTTTGTTTCGAGGTTGGCATAGAGAGGACAATAGTCCTTGAGTGGTGTTGGAAACACAGAACTAAAAGCGGAAACTCATTGTGACTTTTTCTGCACTGTTCTGATAACCAAACGTGAATCAGGATTTGCTAAATAAACTAGAAATTAATACAACTTTAACTGAGGAATAAATTGCCATGTTCAGGAGAACCATAAAGTAATAATGTTAAGAGAAAATAAAATGCTCCATTATAAGTCAATAATCTGTTTAAGGTTAATATACTGTCTTTAAATTCTCAGTTTCAGTAAACAGATGACTGGAAGTGCAAAAACTGTATGAAAAAAAAACATATTACCTAAGACTTTTATCTGAACGTGAAACTTCAATATGAAAATTCAATATGAATTTTGTCATAGAGCCAATCACTCTGTTCAGCTCTGAAGTTACTCAAATGTTCTTTCTGAAGTCTAATCTTTGGTGTTGAGCTTGCTAGTTGAGTCAAGCTGAAAGCAGTGTGACTTGCTTTAAGTCTTTTCCATAATCATAAGGTCACTGGAGTTCAGAACCGATCTGCTTGTGGAATGTGGATGCTAAAATGTATTACACCCAAGCTTGAGGCAAACACCTCACTTTTTTACTTAAATTGTCTAAGAAAAGATGGCTTCAAAGCTTGTTGCTAAATGCATCAACTTTGTTCATTAATGGAGCCATTCGATTATGACGTAGGTTTTTCATTCTAGCAGCCTGAAATGGATAACTTTTGTCAAGATTACAGTTTTTGCAGACTAAGTGTTAATGGACATTAATTTATATAGTTGACTCAAAGGATGAGCGTCACGGTGGCGCAGTGGGTAGCATGGTCGTCTCACAGCAAGAAGGTCGCTGGTTCGAGCCTCAGCTGGGTCGGTTGGCATTTCTGTGCGGAGTTTGCATGTTCTCCTCGTGATCGCGTGGGTTTACTCCGGGTGCTCCGGTTTCCCCACAAGTCCAAAGACATGTCATATAAGTGAATTGAGAAAAAAAACTATTTTTCCATAGTCCATAGTGAATGAGTGTGTGTGAATGTTTCCCAGCGATGGGTTGCGGCTGGAAGGGCATCCGCCGCATAAAACACGTGCCAGAGAGTTAGCGGTTCATTCCGCAGTGCCGACCCCGAAAGGGAAGAAAGCCGACATGAAAATGGATGGATGGACTCAAAGGATATAGCTAATGACAAAAAAGGAGATTTTGTCATGTGTATACAATGTATGGGCAGGTACTTGGTAACCAATAAATATAGGTGAACAGGACTGTGGTGTGTTTTACAAACCATCACTGATTACTTCTGTGATGATTTTAAGAAAAATTGTTAATCACAGTTTTAAATTCTGTCTGTTCAATGAGGTGGAAAATTTGAAGATATGTGACAATAAAAATCAAGGTCACCTGAAGATAATCATGGTGTCATTGAACAGAGGGGTTGATCAGTTGATCATTGAGTGATGTTAATAAGCACACGCACTCAATTAGTGTTGGGCAGTCTACCCATTAAGCTTGGAGCTTTTATAAGGCATCTGTTCATCCAATCTCATTGAACGACCAACAGCAAAAACCCTCCACCACTCCCTTTGGGGGGTCTTCGCGCTTCAATTATATCCGAATCAGATGCCCTGCTGCAGACAGCTTGCCTGGTATGCATTTATACATGCCAGTTTCTGCCTGCGCTACCAAGGCTAACAACTACTATAAAACCAAGTTTACAACAACTACTATAATGATAAAGACTCTATTACCCACAATCCCTCTGACATCTCAGAGGATCCTCGCTTACCTGCACAAGTGCTCCCTTCACTTATGCTCCTTGGTCATCAATAAGGGAGATTGCTTACCTGCACTAGTGATCCTCTGGCCCTATATCATCTCAGAAGGAGTTCACTTGCTTACACGAGTGCTCCCTTGTGTCTGAGTCATCACCAAGAGTGTTTGATTACCTGCAATAGTGCTCCTCTGGCTCTGGTTCTTCTCTGAGGAAGCTTGCTTACCTGCACTAGTGCTTCCTTGACTCTAGGTCTTCATCAAGGGAGAAGGACAATCATCCAGTTTTCTTTGAAATCATCCTTTTCAGCATATTAAAAAATACATTATAATATTTCTTTTCAAAACAATGCTAATAAAGTATTACAGCAATTACTATATTTATTTCATTTATGACATTTTTGTTTGGTAGGATAGAAACTATAACATTAAAGCGAAATAAAAGTTATTATTATATTATATCTCTTCTATATTTGTTGTAGTATTGTAAAAAAAAAGTTAATTTGAGTTCATATTTATATATTTGTGTTTATGCATTCTTGTATCTATTTAATGTCAGGTTCTTAATAGTTTAGAAATATTACCTCAGTCATGCGTTGTCAGCCTGTTGGGGTTTCCGTTAAAGATTTTAGATTTAGACATTAGAATGTATGAAAATGTACCTGTTTGTATCAACGGAGTATCAAAAGTATGCATTTGGAAGGTAGATGCAAAAAATATCACACTGAGAGTGTTGAGTTTCCTTTTTTCTAAGAACTTTCTCAAGGTTAAATAGTTTTACAACACATTCACACCTTTTGAGATTAGCACGAGATCAGCATTATCAATTCCTCGAAAAATCAAAGCTATATTGATAAAATCCTTTTCTTCATGACCGTGCAAACTGAAGTGGAGTTAATCCATCATTTATCAAATCTCAAGCATCAACTGTTACATGCTACCGGTCAAAATTTGACCGAGACTCAATCGTTACTTTATCTTATCAGCTCACAGAAAAGCATAATCTGATAAGAGTTCATGTGTCAGCAGATTGTTATCAGATTTACATAACACCAGCAAAGGGAGAGTTAACAATTTACTCACATGATCCTGAGATATAAATCAGGTGTGCTCTTCATGAGGTCAGAGGTCAAACTTCATGGGATGTCCAGTCTGATGATAGGTGTTAAGCAGAATTGTGTTATTCCTCTTTTCCTTTGGAGAATTCCAGAGCGCAGTGCTCTCGTTTCTTACTTACAGCACCTCCTCCTAACACTTTTACTGCAGTAGCCCAAGATCAAACCACAGTCCCACTACAAACCCCTGACACGCTCGCAGAAAAGCAAAGGTGCTTGTTCTCTCTATCTCTCTCTCTCTCTCTCTCTCTCTCTCTCTCTCTCTCTCAACCCGTGCTTTTGTACTTGCACCCTGTGTTTTATCCCCCTCTTACTGTTTTACTCTGATCCTTCTTCATCCCCTTTCTTTCTTTTCTCTCTCTACCTTCTCTCATGCTCCCCTCTTACTCTTTTCACTCCCAATCTCTCTCTCTTCTCTCTCTTACACACAAACACACACTGATATTGCTCTGTGGCCCCCCTCTATTATATTGCTTTCTCACTTTCCCTCCCACTAGAGCTCGGACTCTTGCCAGTAACTCAGCTGTATGCAGTATTGATGGAGTTGCTCGGGGATGCTAACGCAGCATGAATTTTCCCAGCGCTCCACTTTCCCCTTGGCTTTGCACCCACACTCCTCCTGTGCCTCCTTTTCTCTGTTTTAACACATCCACATCACATCAGTTCTTCTTCACTGGGCGGACTGCTGTGCAAGTCAGTTTGTTTTTGTGATTTCAACGCTTCCCAATTTTATTGACTATTTTGATCTCATGCATCATTGTAGAAGATCTATTCTCCATAAAATTTCTCCAAGAGCATACTTTTTATTATTAATAGAGAAATCATCCTCTAGTAATACTCAGCACTTCTTTCATTGTTATTTTACATTAGTTAACATGCTTTTGCATTTCTTGATGGTGCTTCTAGAAGTCGGGGTTGAGAAAAAGACACATGTATCAGAATCCATCACATGTTTATTGTCATGCCAAAGAAGCCGTCAAGCATAATAAAAGTTTATGGGATATCAACATCAGAGAAATTAGGAGATCACAGAACCACAGGGAGATAAAAAACATTGGGTAAGTAGTTTCACCAAAACTCTGAAGATGTAGAAGCCACACAGTCACAAGATAAGACTGAAGCCAATCTTCAGGAGACTATACTGAAGCCGATCAGTCTGTAGGCAAGACTGAAGCCACACTGCCATTAAACAAGACACAAACCATGCAGCTAGGAGATGAGACAGAAGCTACTCTGCATTAGATAAAATATTAGGATCTGGCTGTAAGCAAGACAATACCGACAAAATCAGAAGATGAGACAGAAAACACACTGTAGCAGATGAGACTGAAGCTGATCTGTGAGCCATGAGACGAGACTGAAGCAACAAAGTCAAGAGATGAGATTGAAGCCACACAGCCAGGGAACGAGACATAAGCCGCACAACCAGAAGATGAGATTGTAGCTACACAGCTGGAAGATGAGACAGGAGCCACACAGCCAGGAGACAAGACAGAAGTCATATAGCCATGGGTAAAGATGGAAGCCAAGGTCGAAACGGAAGCCAAACAGCAAAGAGATGAGACAGAAGCCACACAGTCAGAGGTCAAAACAGAAGCCACACAGCCAGGGTTCAAAACTGAAGTTTTACAGCCAGAGGTCAAGACAGAGGCCACACAGGCAGGAGATGAGACAGACGAAACACATCCAGGGATCAAGACAGAAGCCAGGGTACGAGACTGAAGCTACATTGTCAAGAGATGAGACAGAAGCCACACAGCCAGGAGACAAGACAGAAGCCACACAGCCAGAGGTCAAAACAGTAGCCTCACAGCCAGGGGTCGAGACAGAAGAGACACATCCAGGGATCAAGACAGAAGTCACACAGCCAGGGTACAAGACAGAAGCCACACATCCTGGATACGAAACTGAAGCCACACAGCCAAGAGATGAGACAGAAGAGAAACATCCAGGAATCAAGACAGAAGCCACACAGCCAGGGTACAAGACAGAAGCCGCACAACCAGGGGTCGAGATAGATCAAGGGTATGAGACAGAAGACACACATCCAGTGTACGAGACAGAAGCCACACACCCAAGAGATGAGACTGAAGCCACAAAGCCAGGAGACAAGACTGAAGCCTTTCAGCCACAAGATGACACTTAAGTCACACAACTAGGAGCCTCTTTTTAGTAGCTGAGACTGAAACTGATTGGTCTGTAAATGAGACTGAAGCAAGGCGGTCCAGAGATGAGACAACTTCTAGGGCCAAAAATCACTGAAATTCTATACTTTACTTATCGCGCTGGCTGATGTACATCGTTTTCATGGCAGTTTTTATAATAAAAGAACTAAAAAAAAAAGTTTTGTTTGAAAACTACATCCTTGACTGCTCCTGGTCGTTACACCCTCAAATAATCTATGAACTACCAAAATACTGATTTAATTTTAATTTTATAGCTAAGGGTAAAATTAGCTGAACTCGTTATTCATTAGGGAACATATTTAAGTTGTTTAACTAGTAAATCTTGACTTCTATTGTAGTATTGCTGTAATTTTCTCTAGGAACATTCTTTCACTGTTCAATAGAAACATTTGTACATTTGAATGAAGTTCTTGCCCTTTTCAACTTTTGACAAAGTCTCTCAGTCTTGCAAAAGTCAGACCTTTAAAGAATCCCTTGTGTAGGTTATTTTAGAGAGATTTTTTTTTCACAGAGAAAATATTCTTGTTTGAGGCCCTCTGCTGGAATCAAAGGAGAGTCACTCACCTCCAGAGCAAAGAGGTGGAGAGCTGACGGAAAGCTCAAGGATAAAAGGACAAACAACAAACATGGTATTTAATTTCATTGGATAGTCATTCCTTTATCAAAGTGTCACAGACAGGGCCCATCCCAGAGGAAATAACCATACTGATTACAGCATCCTATAGAAGACCAATGGGTTCATGAATAATGAATCAGCCTAATAGCGTCCCTTGAATTCTAATGTTTCTTACTGCAAGGTGCTTTTCCTTCTGTGAAAATCCTGTGCACGTCCAAGAGGGAAAAATCAATCTTTTTTTTAAGGTCAAGCTAATCTATTTATCAAGTGACTGATTGGGAAATTCAAGACAGCTAGCAAGGTTACTGCAATATGTTTTGGTAAGCAAACAGAAGCCTCATTCACTGTAGCAAAAGTGTATTAGAATAGATTAATAAAAGATTGAAGATTGCTGTTGGAAAGATTTGAGTTTGAAGAAACGTTTAAAAAGGAATATTCTTAAAAGCTCTTAAGCTTGTGAAATCCTTCCATTAAGGATCACATCTTATATCTATTCATTGCAAGCATATTATTCCAGAGTACTGTAATAATTTTAAAGACAATATTTTAAACTTTGCACAGTATGTCCAAGAGATGGTAAGTAGTCGTCTTATGTAAACTCAAATTTTCTGATATTTCTAGCATGATTTAGGGTTGTTTCTTCATAAAAACATGACTCATGTTCTATTCAGATTGGTTCATGCATGCTTGTGTAATACTTTTTTTTATTTTTGGAGTTCAAAACGGCTTGATGATCATGGGACCTCCTATTGTTGTAGTGCCACCCACTGACCAATCAGATAAACCACTAATGCAGCTCATCTCAATCAGGTGCAGACTTAACAGTAAGCAAAGGTAGTCAGCTGCCTTGAGCTTTCAAATACTTTAAGGGTCCCTACAACAGGTTTCCACAGATCTTTTGAAATATAGTTGTAATAATAAAGTCAATATAAAAAACTAATGAAATGATTAAATTGCTTGGTATTACCAGATTTTTGTCTTCAATCCAGTCAAGTAATCTTTATCAGTTCTACCACATGTTAAGCACATAATCAAAATTGCTTTACACTAAAGCACACAACATTTTAAAAGTCAACCTGACAATTCACACTATTCTCAGGAGGCTTCCACACCCTCTATTTTTTAAAGTCACCAAACGGATGCTTTTATTATGCTATTTCCAGTATGCTACTATACTGCTTAGTTTGCTCACAGAATGTAGCGAATTAAAATTTTAACCCAAAAACTCTCCAAAATTCCTCTGATAGTTCCAAGATTCTGTATACCCCACCTGAAAAATGTATTTACAGAACTATATGATACATAAAAAGTAATGTGAATTATGTTAGTAGTTATGCAAGTTAACAAATAATTTAATAATGATAAAAATAGGGGCCACTGAGCATTTTTGCTTTGGACCCAAAAATGAAGTGTGTTTTTGGTTGAATCTATTCACCAGAAAGATGACTTTTTGTTAGTGGTACTTCACATCAGACTTGTTTGTAAACAAAACAAACTCAATAGAGGACTTATAAAATGGCTGACTCTAAAAAACACAGTTTTTCTCGACTGTCCTGCGAGCTGATGAGGAGCCCCAAGCAGTAATACAGTTTGTTTTCAGTGACTAAATGATTGTTTCCTTGTTTCTATAAGTTAATCTGTAATCAGAGCAGTAAATAATATTTCTGATGAGACTGTTACATGCAGCTGTAACAAGTGGTAAAACACGAGTGTTAGTCTCCTGTTTGGTTTCTGATTTAAGTTTAAGTTTTGGTTTCCCTTAGTCCAGTCCAGGTTTTTGTTCATCCCCTTTGTTTATATTTTGGTTAGCTTCCATGTGTTTCCTTGATTTTTCATTGTTTTCCCACACCACCTGTAATGTTTTAACCAATCACTGTGTTCCACTATTATTATTTAACTTTCCATTGTACAATTACTCCTGGTCCATCATTGTTTATGTCAGTGGTGTTTATCTTTTGAATATTCTTGTGTACGTGTTAAATAAAGGTTGAAAAGCTCTGCCAGCATTTAGTTCCCTGACCACAAGGTGATTCAAAGACATACATCCATCCATTTTGTTTTTGGCTTAGTCCCTTTATCTGGGGTCGTCACAGCTGAATGAACCGGCAACTTATCCAGCATTACGCAGCGATGCACTTTGGGTTTTTTACAAGCTGCAACCCATCACTGGGAAAAAATCCATACATATTCATTCACATCCCTACACTACAGACAATTTAGTTGTACCACATATCTTTAGGCATGGGGGATACTGGGGCACCCAGAAAAAAACCCAAGCGAATGCTCGAACCAGCTACCTTCTTGCTGTGATGTGATTGTGGTACCCATTGACCACCGTAACACCCCATCCAAAGACATATTTTATAATAAATACAGATTTTTAAAAATACATGTTTTTAAAGGTGCAGTAATAGCATGGAGGAGGTCAAATATTTAATCTAAATTCATAATATGGCATCTTTAAAGTTTGTATTTGGGTCAAACATGTATGTTCTACATCCGTACTGACCGACCTTTGGTCAATATTTCAGCTGTTTAATGATATTGTGATTGGCACTTTAATTAGGACAAAAATAGAGTCTTCATGCCTTCATGGCATCTGTTCTAAAAAATTGATTTTAGTTGATTGTAGGTGTTGTGTGTACTCTTATATTCTTGCTTATTGGCCATTTTCTTTTCACATTTGCATTTTAGATTTCACACAAACACGTACAAATGGTGCCAACCCTGCATACTAGTTGTTTGAACCTTTGCATTAGCAGGTATAATATTCCAGTCCCAAAAATAAATGCAGACTCTCATTAAAAGTACTTTGCTGTTTTATTTAAAAGCAAATACTTCAGGGTTTTGTAAGGATTTGGACAATATCTTCAAATTCTCAACTATGCAAAGACCAGATATCAAATCAACCTCTAGAATGTAATTGTGAAAATTCAGAAAATTTCAGCATTTTATCCACGTACGCATTTCAATGGTGAGTATATGAAGCTGTGCCTATTCAACAGTGCAAGCGTGTTTGAAAAAGAAAGAAGCAGCTCCTCTTCTAATCCAAGCTATAAGACTTCAGTCTTTCTGTAGTGCAGATATCTTGGTTGCAGTTTTTGATTGCGAGCAAACTCTTTACTCTCCATTTTAGCTTCGTGATCCATCATACACACCCCAACAAATAAAAAACTCCCTCCGACAACCAAGATAAGTCCAGCAAACCATGCAGAAAACATGCCTTCTCCGTACTCCCATCCAGGCATCACATCCGGACGACTCTTGTGCCAGAATTTCACCACCATCACATATGCCATAAAGGAAACGGCTGCCAGAGTGGAGGCCCCAGACACAATGATAAACACTCCACCAAGGATCAGCAACGTCCTCTTGATCTTCTCTCGGCCACTCGTAATCTCAACTCCTCGAAGTCCAAAAAACGCTGTGGCCACACCAAGAATCCCAGCTGCGATCGCAATGCACATGAGCACCCGGGCCACCAAAGTATCGATTGGAAGGGCCAAGAAAGAATCAAAGGCTTTACAATGGATGCCAACTTCCTCTGTGTAGATGCACATATGCCAGAGCCCTTCATACCAGTTCTCCATCTCATTGAGATCAGAGTTCATCGTCTTCCATAGAGGGATGAAGGTGGTCACGAACGCTGTGACCAAACCACCGAAGGACATAAAGAGTGAGGCTCTTTGGACAAACCTGGTGGTTAATAGCACCATTGTATCGCTCGTCTGCTCTTGAGTCGTCTGTGTGATTTTCAACTTGTCCTGGTCTGAGATAGCTCCTCCTTTGCTCTAGTAAAAAAAAAAATGACCTGTGTTGGATAATCCTGCAGGCCTTCACAACGGCTGGACTGTGTTTCGAGCTGATGATATCTCGGCCGAGAACAATAAGCGCTTTTAAAGAGGAAATACGATATGTTCAGGTTTAATGTCTGTGGAGGAACCCTGAATGAGACTTTAGCGATAGGGAAAAGATGGCTTTAAAGTGATCTCTGATGAAATATTTGAAGAGTACCCCTCCAAAATTCATTATTACACTAAAATCACGTTGAAGGGGTTTGAGATGCTGTTGCAAATGGTCAGGTTACAGCTGAATGAAATGAGTTTGAGAACAGCATGTACCACAAGGTTTTCCCTCTTTTTTTTCCTGTAAAAGAAAGCTTTTTTAACCTCGATAGGCACAAGTTTACCCCTTTCTGCTCCATTTTGCAGGTTCAAAATTGAGATGTGTTCAAATTCTTCTAACACTACACTGGTAGCACGGGTCAAGCACTTCTGAGTGCCAAAGATGGATTTCCCAGCACGCACAACAGCAACAACACACTTTCCCTGCAGACGAGTAGTAGGAAGTTGTGCAACGAGTTAACATCACGGGAAGTCTGTCCAGAAAGCTCTACAGAGATTGTTCAACGCGAACTTCAGCCAGCAGAGACGTCTAGAGATAAAGGTTAAAGCTTACAACCGAGCCGCGTCGTCGAGCGATTATCTCCGGGCCGTTAGCGAGAGTGATTTAGACAGGTTTCGGTTTCGGGTGTGCTGGGACGAGCCGATAACGATCGCTCAGCTGCTGCGGATAGTGTAGGATCTATAAAGTAGTGCAGGGCTGCTGTCGCGGAAACTCTACCTGCGCGACTCCACCGAGCAACGCCACAGAGACGACGCCCAGTAAGCTATATTCTTGTATCTGTTTCTGTTTTATTCTTATACTTTTTTTCCCTTGCTACTTTCCTCATACGTCTGCTACCATGTGCTTCCAGTACATTCCAGTCATTCTCTCAGCTGCACGTCGCTCCGCCCGTCCTCGCGGAACACACTCCAACGCTTCAAACCTTCGCTCACTTCATCTTGCCTCACCAGAACCATGCTCTCTCTCTGTGGGACTTTGGAACTGTCAGTCTGCTGTCAACAAAGCTGACTTCATCCCTGCTTTTGCTCTTCAGTCTTCACTGGACAGTGTCGGCCTGACTGAGACATGGATCCGCCCAGAGGACACCGCAACACCTGCAGCCCTCTCCAACAACTTTCTCCTCTCCCACACTTCTCGCGAGGCAGGACGGGGTGGGGGTGTTGGACTTCTCATCTCTCAGACCTTCAGATTCTCTACCTTCACATCTTTTGGTAAGACAGGCTCATTTGAATATCATGTTCTAACTATCACTTCCCCTCTTGTAATGCACATCCTCACCATATACCGCCCACCTGGAGAACAGCTCTCCACTTTCCTGGAGGAGCTTGATGGTCTGCTATCCTCTTTTCCAGAAGATGATAGCAGCCCACTCATTGTATTTGGGGACTTTAATATACATCTTCACAAACCAAACGCTACCGACTTCCACTCACTCATGTCCTCCTTTCACATGTCTCTTGTCCCTACCACAGCCACACACAAATCAGGAAATCAGCTAGATCTCATTTACACACACAGCTGCTCTCCTGATCATCTCACAGTTACTCCTTTGCACACATCTGATCACTTCTTCATCACCTTCAAACTCACACTGCCTACAAGCTCACACTCAACACCACCCCGTCACCTTCCGACGTAACCTTAAATCAATTGATTCCTCTCTCTTTTCTTCAGCAGTGTCCTCTTCTCTTTTAACACCTGGAAACTTTTCCTCTTTAAACACACACGATGCAACTAACCGTTTCTGCTCCACACTCGCTACATGCCTCAATCAACTATGCCCTCTCTCTTCCAGGCCAGCCAGAATAACACCATCAAACCCTTGGCTATCGCACGCTCTCCGGGAACAGAGGTCCACTCTCAGATCGGCAGAGCGCAAATGGAAGAAATCAAAGAGCATGGCAGATCTCAAAGCGTACCAAACTGCACTCTCAACCTTCTCAAGCAAGGTACAAGACGCAAAGACTACATACTATCACGACAAGATTGAACATGCCAAGGACAGCCGAAAGCTCTTCAGGACTTTCAAATCACTCCTCTGTCCACCCCAACCTCCCCCAGCGACCTCTCTCACTGCAGATGACTTCGCTGATCACTTCATAGACAAAACCGTCACCATCAGCCGGCAGTTTGCACCACCTTGCACCCAATCTCAGCCACAATTTCCGACACCTTTCATGTTCGCATTCACTCTAGTCACAGAAGTTCAGGTGTCCAAACTCCTTCTCTCAGCGCATCCAACCACCTGCCCCCTTGATCCCATCACTTCTCACCTTCTACAAACCATCTCACCTACCATCACGCCTGCCCTCACTCACATCATCAACTCCTCCATCACTACCGGCATTTTCCCCGAAACCTTCAAGGTGGCCAGAGTCACCCCGCTTCTCAAAAAACCCACACTCGACACATCACTGGTGGAAAATTACAGACCTGTCTCTTTGCTGCCCTTCACTGCAAAACTCATCGAGCGAGTCGTCTTCAATCAACTCTCTACCTTCCTGACTCAGAACAACAAACTTGATGACAATCAATCAGGCTTCAAGAACGGACACTCAACTGAAACAGCGTTGTTGTCTGTAACGGAAGCGCTAAGAGGGACCAGGGCTAACCACAGATCATCTGCCCTCATCCTACTAGACCTCTCTGCAGCGTTTGACACAGTCAACCATCAGATCCTTCTCTCCACTCTTTCTGCGATGGGCATCACTGGAACTGTACACGATTGGCTTGAGTCCTATCTCACTGGCAGATCTTTCTGTGTCGGGTGGAGGGATGAGGTCTCAAACACTCATAACCTACTCACCGGGGTTTCCCAGGGTTCAGTTAACAGCTTTCAAAAAGCAACTGAAAACTCTTCTCTTCAGAGAATTAAAAAAAAAAAACTACTACCTTCTTTTTCCCTCCTCTGTCTTTACCTTCTTCCCCTACTGCTTTGGTTTTTTGATCAGTTGATACAATTTCTATTGTGAGAAGTTGAGATAGACTTTGACGGTGTAACAAATTGCATATTGTCTCTCCCTAATGTAAGTCGCTTTGGACAAAAGCGTCTGCTAAATGCATAAATGTAAATGTAATAAATGTAAAGTGACTGAAGCTGTAATTCCTTGACTGACCACTTGAGACCCATGTTAAAACTATTATATTTACATCCAAAATGAACACATCTCATTTCACTTCACTAATTTTGACCTTTATAGAAGCCATTAACTCTAAATAACATAGACACAGCATTTGTGATGTCACTCATAGGTTTAGTATGGAGGGGTAAAAGAGTCTCAGAATGGGCGTGGCCACCCATCGCCATCACGAAACTGTCACCAGCAGGTAATCAAATATGGGCAAAAACCTGAATGTGGGCATGGTGAAGATAACAGAGTAGTCCTGTACCAACAAAATTACTGAAAGAATTGCTACAAATAGCTCAAGAACCATTTCTAAATATTATAAACTCATCTCTAACGCTAGGTTACGTTCCAAAACAGCTAAAACATGCAGTAATTAAACCACTAATCAAGAAAACGCACCTGGATCCTACTGAGTTATCCAACTATAGGCCAATCTCTAACCTTCCGTTCTTGTCAAAAATATTAGAGAAAGTTGTTATAGCACAGCTCAGCTCCTTCTTACAAAAGAACAACTGTTATGAAGAACTTCAATCTGGATTCAGAGCACATCACAGCACAGAGACTGCGCTGGTTAAAATTTCAAATGATCTGTTACTTGATTGGGATCAAGGAAATATCTCTCTTCTAGTTCTGCTAGATCTCAGTGCAGCCTTCGATACGATAGATCACAGGATTCTTCTCGAGAGACTAGAGAACGATGCAGGCATCCAGGGCCAGGCTCTAAGATGGTTTAACTCTTACCTCTCTGACCGGAGTCAGTTTGTTCATGTAAATGGAGACTCATCGGACACAATAGCAGTAGAGTATGGAGTTCCTCAAGGATCCGTTTTGGGACCCATCCTATTCTCAATATACATGCTGCCCCTTGGCAAAATTATTAGAAGACATGGTGTTAGTTTCCATTGCTATGCAGACGACACCCAGCTCTATATATCAGCAAAACCTAACGACCCTTTAAAGCTAAATAAGATCTCAGAATGTGTCGCTGATATCAATGATTGGATGAATGAAAATTTTCTTATGCTAAATCCAGATAAAACAGAAATATTACTTATTGGCTCTAAAAAGCAATTACAGAATCTCTCTGCTTTACATATGGAACTGGGGGGACACACTGTTAATTTTTCCTGGCGTTATTATAGATAGTGAACTGACGTTTAAGAACCATATCTCTTATGTTACTAAGACTGCTTTCTTTCACCTCAGGAATATTGCTAAAGTGCGGAACATGCTGTCTATCGTAGATGCAGAAAAATTAGTGCATGCTTTCATGACCTCCAGAATGGATTATTGTAATGCTCTGTTAGCCGGCTGTCCAGCCACCACGCTACAAAAATTACAGTTAGTCCAGAACGCAGCAGCTAGAGTTCTCACAAGAACAAAGAAATATGATCACATTACACCGGTTTTGTGCTCTCTTCATTGGCTTCCTGTACAATATCGCATTGACTTCAAGATTTTGCTCCTTGCCTTTAAGGCACTGAATGGCTTGGCTCTGGCCGACCTGAGCAGTCTCCTCTCACGATATATTCCAGCTCGCTCTCTCCGATCAAAAGAAGCAGGACTATTGATTGTACCAAAGGTTAGTAAATCCACAAGAGGTGGAAGAGCGTTCTCATATAGAGCCCCGAAGCTCTGGAATAAACTACCGGATGTTGTCCGCAGCTCAACTACGCTCACAGATTTCAAAACTAAATTAAAAACATATCTGTTTAAACTGGCATTCCAATAATTATCTCTTGGTATTTGTCTAAACAGATATGGTGCCTGAGCGCCATATACATACAAACTGTTTGGGGGAGTAGTGTGGTTCGGTGTTCCTCTCTAACCTATCCTCATTATTTATCTCTCCTCCTGCAGCTGGTGCCGATCACTTGTTTGTTGTCTATGTTACAGTTTACTAACCGTTTTCTCCATTTCTTAGTTCCTGTTTTGTCTTTGTTTGTTTTGTTTGTTTTTTTGTTTTTCAGGTCCTGTCCGGCAGACCGTTCATCGATGGATTTTTGGTTTGTATGTTCTTTGTGCTGGGGAGGTGATTAGCACCTGCCTCAGTCAGTGGGAGTCTCCTCTCAGAGAGAACTCCTGTCTGCTCTGCCTGATCCTCATGGGGACTTTGTGAAGCTGCTTTGAAAGCAATTGCTAAAGAAGCGCTATATGAAAACTGATTGATTGATAGTCAAAAGCTCTTATTTTAATAGATTAATAAATAAACTCCCATTTAGAGTCCCGGAGGTCAACCATCTGGATCATACATGATATATTGAGTCACCAGGGGTTAAACGTGTTTTTTTTCAGTTGTAAAGTAATTTATTTTAGAGTGAAGTAAAATTTGCTCCCTTCTGCCCCTCAGGGCTGAGGAACTAGAGTTCAGTCCTCTCCCTGCCGATGCGCAGGGAGAGCATCGGCAACCTTGAGGTTGCTACTTGACATAAACTCTGAGGGCTTGCTGATAACTATGAATAAGGTACTTGTTACTTCTTGAACTGCACTTTAGGACTAATAAAGTGATTTGAACTGAATTGACTAGGAGGAAACAGAGCAGTGTAGTACTTTGTAAATGAGTTTTTTATAGACGTTTCAGAAGGAGCCAGAAGTGCATGCCATCAGCCCGGTAGACCATCCTGAACTAAACAGTGAGCTGCAGAAGTCTAGATGGGGTGGTAACAAAGGTGTGAAAGAATGTTGCTGTTGCACTGTGTGAGTGGAATGGATGGAGACGATTCATTTTCCTGATGTAGAAGCAAATAGTACGTGTGGCGTGATTATGTGAGAGAGTATGGTCAATGACTTACAGGCTCTTATCCTGCTGAGAGATGAGGATGGTTGTTGCTCCATCTAGGGAGGCAATGGCGGTTTGTGTTTTCCTGACTGGCATTGTTTTAATTGGTTGCAAATCTTCAATCTGAATCGCCTCTGAACCAGGATTTGAGTTCAGAAATATATAGAGGAACCGATGAAGCAGAAACATAACAGAAATATAGAGCTTCTTATCAGTGTAGCAGTGAAAGTTCAACAGACGTGTAAGAGGGTTATATGCATACAAATACAAATTTTTTCTTTTTTGATAGATAAAAAAAAGCCCTTAACAATTATGGTCTGTGGCCATCAGCCCCCCCCCCAAGGCCATGGGGCCCTACACAGTTGTAGGGTCTGCATTATGGACACCCAGAGAAATTAGTAGTTTTGCAAGACAAAAAGCAATCCACTTGAAACACTGAAATCCCATGAACTCATTCAATGACTTCACAAACACAACAAACAGCAAAAAATAGTTTTTTTCCATTTATTTTAATGTTCTGAGGATAACCAAACATGAATATGTGTAACAAATGGCAACGTTTATAATGTTTCTGACCTGACATCACCTTGCAGCTGAGATGATAATAATATTAAACAACTGGATAAAGAAGTAATGAAGCGGCAAAAAGAATCCAATCTCATCCAAGAGACCCAAATGTTTATTGTCTGGAAGAGGAGGCCAAGAGGGAGCAAACATAAACAAGCGAACATAAGAAAGGGTGGGACGTGTAAAGCCTATATATCGGAGCTGATCTCGGTGCCCTGTTTGTCTGATATGTGGGAGGCCAGCGAGTCAATGATGTCCAACAGCAGCGGTTGGCTGAGCCATCGCAGGTTGGGAAGCTTGGAAACCTTCAGGGAAGGAAGGAGAACCAAAGAAATCAATGGTGTACAGTACAGGCCATGCAAGAGGTGGCAAATAAACAGGCAAAACTCAAATGAAGCCAACAGGGACCAATACGACCGGACTGTTGAATCTTCTTCAAAAACGCACTTACTGGGATCTAAATACCAACAACTTTACGAAGCTCTATGATAACAGAGCTATTCCTTTTGTAACTAGGGTTGCAAAGAGGTGGAACGCTTCAGGAAAATGTGGTTCTTCAAGGTGTGTATTCCCCAGGAGTTTCCAGATGGAGGCTTTCATAAACCTCTGCTGCTCCAGGAGCAATTTTAGGGTTTTCAGCATGGATTTTACCTGCTTCAATTTCAAGACTCACCACATTCTTAATTATTGAGCTAGAAAGTAAAAATTGGTTTCAGTCTAAAAAGGACACTGATGTTTTATAACATACAGCTAAAAGCTTTTAAATTCACTCCATGTGTTCTGTGCTAAAGACAAGCCTTTAAAAATAAGAATTTGTTTTTTCAGATTTAACAGCGTATAACTCAGGTCCTCTGTCCTTTTTAAAGTAAACGGAACATTTGCCTGTTTTGTCAGGAAATAGTGAAAAAAAGAAGTTTGTCATTATCCTAATTTATAATATATTTATCATTATTGTATATAATATCATGTATAATATATAATCTCACAATGTTCCTGTAAAGTAATTATATATATATATATATATATATATATATATATATATATATATATATATATATATATATACATACATTTATGATTTAATACAAGAAAACTTTATTTGATACACGAAAAATTAGGGACACCTTCAAAGATTTATCTTTTTTAAATGCAACCTCTTGTGTGAAAATCTTGCATATCTCCCTTAATTTAGAGCAAATTACCTCAAATATATACTTTGTTGATGTTGTTTTCCAATTCCTTGATTAAACTTTATATTTTTATATATTTTTTAAGACATCCAATACATGGTCTCATTAAAAGTGCCCTGACCTGAAACATTCAAGAACTTTGCAACATTAGTAGTCCCTCATCCCTCAGTATTGAAACCATACAACTTTTAAGCTTTTCATGGACCAAGGACCTCAAGGAGCCTTATTTTAGCTGTGACGAGGGAGCCAGCAGACGCTCAGGGCCGCGCTCAACAGTAAACCCACCTTGGTGAACTGATGGACTATAATGTGCAGGCAGTGTTTCTTCATGTCCAGAGCTTGTGTCTTATCCGCAGCTTCTAAAATCTGAAGAGGAAGAGGATATGGGAGCATGAGGCATTTTCTTTACACATTGTGAGACTTTAATGATGTGTGTTCATCAAAAAATCTGGAAAAGTAGCAGAAATAAGGTTTCAAAGCAGATGTGATGCCCCTATCCATTTTGTTACCTCTGGGCAGTGGTTCTCAAATAGTGGGGTGAGCCTTCCCCCTGAGGCTCCGTCAAGGGGGCGCGTTTGACCTCGGGGAACATGCTTTTTTATTTTTCACATTTTTTTCTATACCACTCCACTACGTTAGGGGGCAGTGGCGCTCTCATTGGCAGAGTACGAAGTGTAGACAGGCAGAGAGAGAATGAGATAAAGAGACAAACGAAAGCTAAGACGAGGAAATATGACGCGTATGTAGCGCTTGGCTTCACTGTGACTGCGTTGGGAGACGAGGTGAGACAGGTGTGCTTACTGAGTCTAAAAAGAGGACAGCATGAAGCCAAATAAATGAAGGCGTCACTTAAAGACCTTACACCCCAATCTTGCTGAAAAGCCGCTTGAGTTTTTTTCAACGAAAACGTGGCGAAAATTGCCAGCAATCACGATCAGCCAAACAATGTTTATAGTTTTATTAAGGATTTAATGTTTTTTTTATGCTTCAGATGCACCGTAAATCTTTTCTGCTACAGTTAATGAAGCTATTCTTTGTTGCAAGTTGGTCCATAATTCTTTCTTTTTTCTCTTATACGTTAATAAAGATACTGTGTTATGCAGAGGTGTATTTATAACAGATTTAAAGACAAATAATACTATTTATAGTTGCGTGGGGGCGCAAGATTTTTTTTTCCTAGGGGGGTCGTGACAGAAAATAATTGAGAAACACTGCCTCTGGGTAACATGGTAATCTAGATGTTTTTATTAATTTAAATTCAACTAAACCGATACTCCATCTCCCGTGAGTGATGATGGTAAAACCCTTTTAGACGCTAAAGCTTCTGGTTTCATGTTCTCCTTTAGAAGTGTGAAACATCTCCCTGATTCCAAAGCTTTGCGCAGTGTGATGGGTGATAACAAACCTGCAACACGTTCTCCACAGTCACATTCATCTCAAGGTTTTGTTTACAGTACGCCTGCAGTCTATTGTTGGAGAAACCGTAGTAATAAGGTGCTGCAAACAGGTATCTGTGTGCTGGTTAAGGACAAATACAGCCTTTTAACGCTTTACAAATCAGGCACCCCAAAAGATACGACCCCTGGATTTTTACACACAAAATGACTATGATGAAACTAAAGTAAGATGTAAATAAAACAACAAGATTTAGGCCTGTTCTAACAGTCTGAAAGACTTCTGTTTTGACCAGTTTTCGCCAGATTGGGTGGTTTGGGAGTTAGATGAAAGATCCCCCCCTGCCCAAAAAAAATGATGCAGCAACAAGGAGGATACAGAGAGTCTTCTGGGGGCATGTTAACATCTCCGTAGTAAATGTAGCGCAGCATGGACTCGAAGGCTTGTGTGCTGGGAACCATCTCTCCTATCGAAATGTTCACCTGACCATCTTCTGGCATGAAAGAGCGAAACATGGCCTCAAAATAGCTAAAGAAACATGAGACAGAGATCAAAACGCTTTTTAAATAAGAGGTAAAAACCTTAAAGGCCACTATTATTGAAACACAACTTTTGGAAGACGTTAGGACATAAATGCACTGACACCGTATACACCAGTATATTAGAGTGGTTTCATTTCATTGAGTCTAGTATAAAGGTAAATGGAGACCAAATCACAAGCAGTTCGCATTGTTACGTCACAATGTGATGTCACCACCCCTGAACATGGATTGACAGTCACGTATAAGCTCACCATTCATAAGTTTCCTGTTTACAGGGTTGCAGGGTGCTCATTATCTGACTGTTCATGTTGAACGAGGAGCAGAAGCAATGTCTCCAAAGAACCAACACCCTTGCTCTGTTTCAGGATGTACATCTCAGCACCAAAGTCTTTATTATCTACCCACAGAAGAGCAGCAGAGCTCCCAAGATGTATGGTTGGGTTACGTTGATGCTCCTTTCATTCATGCTTAGACTCTTCGGTATTTCTTATTACTTCATCGACAGTGAAGGGGGCAGCAGATGACATCAAAGTGAATTTACATCTTCAGCAACACGCTCCTAAAAAGCAGTTGTTGACGCCCCCAAAATGGGAGTTTTTTAAACTCAGAAACATAACAAATCTGTAATGTTTTTTACACAATAATTAAGCTTGGCAAGTTCAAGAGAGCCAGACCATCAATGCCACCGCATATTATATTCAAACAATATTTACCCTTAAAGGTGCGGCATGAAGAGAGACACTTTTTAAGCAAAACAAGTCTATTTGAAGTAAATAGTGTATTCCTTTGTGTACATCCCAACTACTGTAACTTTGTTTAAAGTCCTGTAAAAATAAAAGAAACATTTTTCATTCAGACCTGGAGCGAGCAGCCAGTATGGCCTTATGCGCAGGACGTGGATGACCATCAAGCAAAAGAATGATGTCACAAAACTCATGCCCCGCCCCCTCGAGATAGGCCTTCATATCCTGCACCAGAGATGTCCCTTAAAGAGAAAAATATGGTGTGAGTTTGGACTCTTATTTTGTAATGAACAGATGGAGGAAGGGTGTGTTCATACCTATATCCACTGGCTGGTCCGAGTAGAGTCTGGGCGGAGGCTGCTGTTTGCGTCTCACTATCTCGACGATCAGCAGAGTGGACAGGAGCTCAAACTCTTTAGTCATGATCACCTGGTTAAAGTGGCTCTCCTTCACCACAAAATTCAGACAGTGTTCCTATGGAAGCAAGCAACAAACAAAGAAATATAGATCTTTTTTTATTCTGGGCTGAGTATTCATGGTAAAGCATTCCTGAAGATTATACACTCTTTTTGACTTGACCTCAAATCCATATAAATAGACTAAAATCAATAACATGGACATTTCTGGGATTTTTAGCATTTAGCGTAGCATTGTTGCTCATTTGCTCTCTATCTCATTTGCTTTTACCGTAAACAAAATAGTAAAATATTGGACATACACTTGTGCATGAACACTCATGTTAGAGTGTTTACTATTCTTTATACAGAAAAAGCCAAACAGAATGAAACATTTCAAGCCTTATTTAACTTGTGATGTCATAAAACGCTCTGCCCCGTCAGCCACATCCACCACTAATATTTGACAGGGGCGTTTGTTGTTCAAGCTATGGCTTCATAATAAGAATTACATGCAAAAAACAATCAGACAGCTCTAAAAAAAATACATAAGATTGCATAAACATTAGGTTCTTGTATTTTGAATGGAATTTTTACTTATTGGTTTTAATAATTGGTTTAAAAATGTATTCTTAACCTGTAAAATAAGCACAAATATTGAGTTATTATTTACTCAATTACATTATTTATTAAATAATTAATGAAATTCATTAAGACCCATACGTTGAATCATATTGAACAATGTTTTTATTTATTAAATTATTTATTTTTTCACCATCTGCTGAAATGTACTCTCTTTCCTGGTTTCTGCAACTTCATGAGAAAGAACTCTATCTGAGCTCAATGGAATCAATCTGCGCTCTTATCTGCTGTTGTGATAAACTTGCACAAAAACCATGTTTAGACTTCAAATAAATCTCTTTTAGAAGACTTTTAAAACCAGTTCCAGAACTGTAGATATACGGAGTGCTGTCAGTGATGGATCAGGGTTTTCAACAGCGACCTACCGAGTCGACACCACTCTACAAATCAATCGCTCTGACCGCTGCAACAAATCAAATGATATAGATTCCGGAGCTCATATTTAAGCGGCCTGGGTCAGATAAAACAAAATCTGACTGAAGCCTAAGCAAATACCTTGAGCTGGTCCAGTTGAAGCTTGTCTGCGTTCTCACAGACGCTCAAAACGTTCTGAAGATCAACCGAAGCCTCGATGTACTGAACACAGAGCTGCTCTAGCCTGGACAGTTTGAAACTCAGAGCGAGTTTATAGACGTCCATTATCAAGAGCACATCCTGAACGTGGCCTGAACACAGACAGACAGACAGACAGACAGACAGAGAGAAATCAATACAGATCTGTGCCTCTTTTTGAGCAGCTCTACAGTAAAACTGCAGATCTACTGACCTCGACGAGGGTACTGAATCTTGTCTGTGTACAAGAACTGCATCAGAACCTCAAACGGCTGAGCGTCTGCTTCTCTGATCGACACTTCTAGTGAAGGAAGAGCCCTCGAGGACCTCCCAGAGCCGTCCTTTTGAATGCCTGAACTAGACTCCTCTCTCTCATCGCTGCTCTCCTGTTTAATCTTCTACAAAAAGAATTTTGCTTTTCAGTATTCTTACACTTCTCAATGCTATTAAGCCCTTTTCATGAACAACAAACAGGATTACATATTTTATAAACGTATGCAATAGTAAAAAACTAGAAAAAAAATACTTTGTGCGATATTTCTTCATAGAGATGTGAAAATGAGTCAGACCTGTTTCTGTCGATCTCTTGCCTGCAGAATCTTCTTACGGAGCCACTTACAGCGAGCTGTTACTATGGCGATATGACCCAGTACCTTCTCTTCCCTCTGTGAACAAAAAGTTCAAAATGTGTTATTTAATTTCCTTTATCAACCTATGCTGTTGTGCCTGCATTGGTGTTAAAATAGTAAAAGCCAGAATTTGTTGGTGACAGTCTTCCAGAGCTACACGGAGTTCCTCAGGGATCTATTCTAGATCCAACACCTTCTCTCTTTATTTGCTTCCCCTTGGTTAAAATCTTAGGAGCTTTGGCGTAGCTTCTCACTGTTATGCAGATTACTGTCAAATTTAGATGCCACTTTAAAAATTAGAAATAGGTCATCAGCAAGACCCCTTGAACACTGTGTTTGCAGTAGCAAATATTTAAGTTGGATTGCTGTTACTTTTTTCAACGACTACATGTGTTTGAGTGTTCATTTATTTAGTTGTCTATTAACTCGTTTTATTTAACAATTGTAATATTTAGGTTAATTTGTTATGCATAATCGGTGTTTTTTTTTTTTATTTAATAAAGAAACACGTTAGTTTTGGAGTATTTTTTTTTCTTCCTAATACTGGGGCAAAGGATTTCCCCCAACCGGGTTTTTTCCCTTTCTGGTAAAGTCATCACCACGAGAGAAACACAAAACTAATCCAGAGAGAGAGAGCTAATTCAAAGTTTTAGAAGACATCATAATATTATCAAGACTAACCCTCATCCTCTCTTAGTTACATATTGGTATGTGAATGTATTTTTATTTTACGTTTTTTGTGTATAATTTGGAAATCTCTCAAATATTTGTTATTTAGCTCTACGTTGTTGTTAATGTACTTGATGTATCGATGTGCAGAATGTAAAAGACAGTAAAATGAACTTAAGCCTCCGCTTTGTGACTAAGGGTGGCATAAACACTGTTAGTCAACTTTAAATCACAGAGGCATAAAACACCTAAAATTGATCGTGTTTAGACCAAACTGTGCTGGTGCTCCAATTCTTTTCATAAACTTTAAATAGTAAACCACAGGGCTTTAAGATGGACTCTGAGCTGAAGTTAGAAAGTCAGATTCACCAGAGCACTGTTCAAACAGAATCACTTTGAAATAATTTTATAACACTTTTAATAAGCGCTAGGCTGCACTTGGATAATTTACTTTATTCTGGAGTCAGTGAAATCTTAATCTTGCTGCTGCAGCTGTTTCACAATGGAGCTGCACATGCTTTAAACAGCACATGCAAGTGTGAGCACATCACTCCAGTTCTTGCCTCTCTTCATTGCTCGCCTGTGTATTTGAGGATTAATTTTAAACTAATCTTATTTGTTTCAAGAGTTTAAATGGTGTTGTTTAAATGGTATACATCCCCGAATTACTCCGTACCTACACCCCCTCTTGCTCTATTATGTCCAATCTATAGTTCATAGATTTTAGGATCAAGCCTACAAATTGGCCCTTTGCAAAGGCTGCACATTTACATAATTTCGCAATGACCCCATTGCGAAGCCTGCCACACCTCTCTGACATTTTCTAACTTGGGATCAAGACTTCGCAGAGCAAGAGCTCCGTGATTGGTCGAGGTGATGCAGAGCGAGTGCCTTCAGTTTCTTACTTGTTAAACATTGGATAATGGAGTCAACTTTGGCGATAAAGTAAATGACCTTCCTTTGTTATCCTCTTAATATTCAAAAAGGGCACTTGTTCCCTCCTAATGTTTTTTTATTATTTTTGAACGTATCTTTTATGTATGCCATTTTATTTTGTTGTTTTATTGTGGGCGCTTTCTATCAACTTTGCTGCGTTTAAGTGTGTTTTCCATAAAAGTACACCACACACTTACCTCCCCTAAAATGAACTCCACGTCACAGAACTGACGGTTTTCCCACAGCTTGCCGTAGTCTTCGTGAAGGGTGCACTTTGGATAACATGAGAACTGAGAGCCAAAGAATCGTTAAATAACTGCATGGGTTTAAACAAGGGGTAATGTTGAACGTTATGCGTGCACCTGAAATCTGTACATTTCTCCACTTCTTATGTTATTGTCCACCGTTCCTCCAAAGATGTACATGGCGTCGTGGATGACAGCCGCTGCATGGAACAGCCGCCCACTCGGCATCTGAAAGAAATAAGGATGATGGTTAAAATAGAGTACAAACACACCCTAGACAACATAGAAAACCTTTTCTGTCTTTTCTGCCATCACAGTACTGACTAGATGGAGATTCTGAGTAGAACAATATTGAATCTGAACTTAAAACTTATCAAAACATACACATAAAAAAAACTTTATTTTAACACGGACAAAAATAGCTTTCAACTCTATTTTCCTCTTTAAAAAAGAAACCAAATTTGTGTCCCCAGGCCAATAAAAGTGGATAAAGGAAGCTATTAAATTACAGTAGGAAAAATGACTTAAAATTGTCTGTGAGAAAAAGTGGTTAAAAAAAACAAGCTAACAAATATCAACTCAACTCATTTGGACAAAACGCTCTCTCAAACCATGAATAAAAATAAATGTTAGAATACATGAAAAGCTAAAAACCTCGCTGTCTGTGCTGGGATGGATGACCTCCCAGGTCTGAGAGTCCACATCATAGCAGTGCAGCTCGTTCGGGAGAGTGTTATCAGCCGCGCCTCCAAACACGTAGAGGTGACGGTCAAACGCCACCATGGTGTGTCCGTAGCGCCTCTGAGGGGGTGGAGGGGAGCCCCGCAGCAAGTGCTCAGTGGGGATACGCGTCCAGCTGAAGAAACAGAAGATTTTTTACGAAGAGCAACACATTTCTACATTAACATCTGAAATGATTTGTTCTCGAGCAGCATTCAGACCTAAATCATGGTGTTAGTTCCTTCGAGACTAGGCTAGGAAATGCCAACTCCCAACTTATTTTTTAAGGTTTTTTGTGGTTAGAAAAGTCCTACAATCTTTTATAATTAAATACAAATGCTCAATTTAAAAAAAGGTAACATTTCTATAAAGTTTAATATATAAAAGAAGTATAGTGTTTATATAATGATCAGAGAGCTATTATATCTTAGATATTATTTCTAGATACGTGTTCAGCTGAAGAAAATACTTTTTTTATGAAGAGCAGCACATTTCTACATTAACATCTGAAATTATTTGTCCTCCAGCAGTGTTCCTCTTCCGAGACTAGGCTAGGAAAAAACAACTCCCAACTAGTTTTTGAAGGTTTCTTGTGGTTAGAGTAGTCATTAAAAAAAACTCTAATTAAATACAAAAAATAAAAATGTGCTATTTTTATTTAACTTAATTATTTAAACAATTATATATTATCAGAGGGCTATCATATCTTCAATATTATTTCTAGATACGTGTTCAACTGAAGAAAAGAAAAACATTTTACAAAGAGCAACGAATTTCTGCAGTAACATCTGAAATTATTTGTTCTTGAGCAGCATTCAGACCTAAACCCGGCGTTAGTTCTTTCGAGGCTACGCTAAGACAAGCCAACTCCCAACTCATTTTTTAAAGGTTCTTCTGGATAGAAAAGTCCAACTATTTTTTCTAATTAAATACAAAATCTAAACCTATTAAACTTTGTATTTAATTTAATATATAAACAGAGTGTTCATGTTTACATAATTATCAGAGTGCTTTTATATCTTAGATGCTATTTCTAAACCGAAAGCATTGCTCACATGTGTCCTTTGAATTCAAACTGAAACAGGTTGTTGGTGATCTTGGCTCCGCTCTGGCCCGAAAAGACGAACATCTTATCCCGACAGACGGCCACCGGGAAGTTACAACAGGAGGGAGGGATCTCACCGCTTTGTTCAATCTAAAGAAAACACAATACAGCAGAAAAACATGTTTGCTTGGTGCCGCAGAAAAAGAACTAATCAACTAAAAATCTGACATGAGAGACCCAACTTAAACAATTACAAACACGATTCCTCACCTCCTCCCAGCAAGCCTGCTCACGATCTTGAAGGCTGATGGTCCACATGTCATTCAATCTAAAATAAACAGCATGATTATACACTACTTTAATATTATTAGCACTGTGAGAAAATATTGATACAGAGGTATCAAAAACAGTGTTGCACAACAAAAGTGAAATAAATCTTAAGATTAAGTCAAATACAAATCATTCTAGCAACTATAGCAACATTCAGACTGTAGCCCAAGGTTACCCAAATCCAAGACATGCATCTGATATTTTCAGATTGAATTCAGATCTGACCCAGGTCACTTTCATATGTGCTCCTGAATCAAACTTTTTTTTTGCAATGCGATCTTAGTCTGAACAGCCAGGTGGCATTTATCTGACTTTTACGTCATTGTATTGGGACAAGGGCCGTAACGGTCACGCAGTGGGTAGCACGGTCGTCTCACAGCAAGAAGGTCGCTGGTTCGAGCCTTGGCTGGGTCGGTTGGCATCTCTGTGTGGAGTTCTCATGATCTCCCCGTGATCGAGTGGGTTTACTCCGGGAGCTCCGGTACCCCCACAAGTCCGAAGACATGCGGTATAAGTGAATTGAGTAAAAACAACTGTTGATGGTGTTTGAGTGTGAGTGTGTGTGTGTGTGTGTGTGTGTGTATGTGTATGTTTCCCAGTGATTGGTTGCGACTGGAAGGGCTTCCACCGCATAAATTATATGTCAGTAGAGCTGGCGATTCATTCCACTGTGGCGACCCCGAAAGGGAAGAAAGCTGATAAGAAAATGGATGGATGGATGGATGGATTTATTGGGACAGACATCCCATTTTTGGGCTTTTACAGGAGGTTTGATATTAGTCATGGCTGAAGACGGAGCTGAAAGCACACAGTGCGAGGAAAATTGCGGAAACCTTATAACTCTTTTTTGTGATCACATACAAAGTTAATCCTAGCAGAACGTTCTCTTATTCTGATTCTCACTGCTGTACACAATTCTCTGAAATGTTCCACTTAACAGAACAGTTTGGCGAGATTGTTGACAACGGTTGGAATAAATAACATTTCAAGTAACGATTGGAAAGATGGACTTACCTGGCATTCCCATCATATCCAGCAAAAATCCAAAGTTTGTCGTTGTAGACTGTCGCTCCATGAGCTGATCTGGCAACCAGACTGGAACACAGAAAGTAAAACTCTCTTTAAAGAACAACGACGACATTCAGACGGATAATAGAAGATCCAAGAACAAAACCCTGTTAGTACCGTCCTTCTACTTTCCATTCCGTCCACTGTCCGGTGGCAAACTTGTACTCAAAGAGATCATTCTTGTTCTTCAGATTAGAGTTTGAGTAAATATCTCCTGTGTAGCCACCTAAAAACAAACAGAACAATTCTATGAACTTGATAAATGGATCAAGTTTAATTTTTTTTAATTAATAAAAATAAAACCACCATTACTTTGGCTTAGCATATCTTGTAAAATCTAAATAAACCAAATATTTATTTACATTTTCAAAGTGAGTAAATCTGAATTCAACAATATAAACCAAAGTAAAATGTTAAACCAAAACAAAAGCGAAGTTGTTCCCGCATCAGCATTTCTTCTGTCAACAGTTACAGTTGAACAACTTTAAGGTATAATTATAGGCATAAATTAGGGTAACAGCTTTATATTAATAAATAAATAAAAAATTCCAGTGTATCCTGACAAATTAAGTAAACAGGAAAGCGTTCCTGTTTCTTCATACGGCCAACAGGAACATTGTTATACACTGTTAAATATGAAATAAAAAATAAACGCGTTAGCACAGATAATATATAGAGTGAAAGTAAAGCTTTCATCTGCATTTTACAAAACTTCAAAGGACCTTTGGAATAAAACCAAGCTTCTATTTCTATCTAAATAATTAAAACCTTAAAAACACCCCAAGTATTGGTTAGAAAAAAATATATAAAAAATCCATGACTAACTGAAACCATCAACGTGTACTTAAAAACATTCCGATTTATCAATATAAGGGATATAATATAAGGGTCTGGCTTGAACTTCACTATAATTAGAGATTAAATTCTGAATACTTACCAAAAACAAACATGCTGCTTCCATAAACAACTGCGGAGTGGTGGTACCTCGGCGCTGGTGGGGTGCCGGTAGTAAAAGCCCTTTTTAAAAACTTAAATCAGCATTGGGAGCTTCAGGAAAATACATAGACATGATTGGTTAAAGCCCTCACCGGCACCAGGAGCAGTCCTTCACATCAAACCGCAGCAGGTCATTGAGCATGTTCTTACTGAGGAAAAAAAAGACATATTTTTTAAATATACATATATATATATATATATATATATATATATATATATATATATATATATATATATATATAAACTCATTATGATAAGCAGTTCTAAAGTTCAACTCAAATTTGACACAGTTAACTATGTAATAATGAAACATAGCTTTTAGAAACAATCAATTTTATTGAATTAGGATCGAAGAGGACAAACACAACACTTACCCATTGTCTCCTCCAAACACGTAAATAGCTTCTCTGTATGCCACGACAGTATGTTTGCTACGCCTGCAAAAAAACAGCATTGACTGTTAAAACCATTTCTCTAAATGCATTTCACTGTATAGTTACTCAACGGATGATTTGATGAAAAAAATATACAACAGATTATTATTGGCTTAAGTTAGAAACTTACAAAATTTTGATACATTAAATGGGACAAAATCCAATCAAAATGCTTGAGGTAGCTTTTTTTATATTATAACTGTATTTAAATTAAAAAAGCAAAGTCAATAAATCACATTACAATTATATCACTTGTGTGAGTGCTGTTTGGAGATCTGGCAATAAATGAATACTTGCTCACTAACAGCTGATTTGGTTACTTCTGCCTGGGTACTATTTAACTGCCATTTCATTTCTCCTCTTACTTAACATTGGGCAAGAATTACAGATTCAGTGCTAAGTCTCAATTTATTTATTTTTGAGTAAAAAAGGTCTATCACTCCCTCAGCAGCCAGTGAGGGCACTGCAGATGCTTGAGGTCAACTGAAATGTATTAGTTTAGGGAAAAACAGGGAGGAAACTTGTACCAACTCCTTTTCTTTATGCTATTTGGATCATTTAGATCTGAAAATCTAAATGTAGTGAGTTGGTATTTTGCAATACAACTATTATTCATTCGTGACAATTATGCAGTGCTTAACACCCACTAAGCGTCCTGGAGACATATAAGACTGTCTCGAGCTCTGAATTGCTGCTTGCAGCTAGATCACTACTTGCAGCATCCTCATGCTAAAAACGTCAAGGATCAACTTAATGTTTTGTTTTTAATGTGAAGCACTTTGATCAACATTGATTGTTTTAACGGGCTACATAATAACAATTGAACAGCTTAATTTATGCAGTATTTACATGACTTTTGGATAGATGCTAATGAATAGAATGGATGCTACTGATCCATCATGGTACAAGCGATTTTTACAAGATTTGTAACTAATTTGTTGAAAACGTGGAACAGTACCTTGCACCCACAAATTCGTCGCATGGTGGCAGTCTTCTCCAGCGATGGACGGTCTCGAAAGGCCCGAAGTTGAGTGTCAAATACTCAACGCTGTCTGAACAGCTGTGGTCGAACTCAACACTGGGAGCCACCTTAGACTTGCAAGACATGGCTCCAGGAAACCATGGCATTCAACCTACATCCAAGAAGCTTTATGCCACGATGGGTGGACATTAATCCATGTTTCTTTGCTCTTTGATTGGCTACGAGTGCCTCGGAATCATGATGTCTGAAAAATGATTGTTTACAATCTCACTATCTGATTAACTTGGCTAGCTAAAGTTAGCTCCAAATCATGTTGTTACGCGCCTGTCAGCAAACATTATAGTCACATAATAAACACAAGTTATCTGAAACGGGATTATAATGCGACTAGGTATCCTCCTGGTATTCTAAAAGTAATGTTATATAAGGTATTTTGAGACTTCTTTCAGCTTAGCGTCTATGCGTTTTGAGATGAAACGATGTTACTTGACATGCGCCCAGTCGCATCTTTGATTGGATTAAAGAACGGAAGGCGTTCTTGTCAAAATGAACCTTTCCAAATTAATTAATAAATTATACTTATCATTATGTGTAAAAAAAAATAGCGTTCCTAAACTCTATTTGTAATTTTAAACTCTACAAAACATTACTCAAATAAAACAGACGTCGTTTACTGACCTGAGAAAAGCAACACTCGACGTTGATTGGATAAAATTGAAGGGCGCGGCCTATACCGGAAACTCGTTCGATCTCGCGGCAACACCACGAAAGGCGCCAAATTTCTATGTTGTCAACGCTCGATTGACTGAAGCCTAAATCAGCAATAACATTGATTATACTGTGTTTGGGACAACACGGGAAGCTGTGGATATTACATCTGTCTACCTGCTAACCGGCTTGTATTTCTGGTTTAGTTCGAATGTCTTCGTAGCTGGTGGGCCATGGTTTTACAAAACAGTGGGCGATACAAGGCAGAGCGAGGTGGAGATCAAGACAACCAGCAGTGAGTGCTCGTACTTTCACTTAATCCTGTTTTACAGTCGATAAATGATGCTTTAACTTTGTAAAGTGGAATAGGAAATGCTTTCCGTGTAACTTTTTTGTCTGAATAAACATCTTGTGGACTCAAGGGATCGTTAAAATGTATGTGCTAGAAGTGAAACTGTTCAATAAGGTTTAGGAAAATACTTTAAATAACGTTAGTTATTAAAGAATATATGACGCTTAATTTAAATTGATTCATCTCTTATATTCTGTCCTAAAGGGTTTTAATGGACCCCACTGCACTTGCACTTCACTTCGGCATACTGTATAGTGAAGTAAAATGCCTTGTTTATTTATATTAAAAGCTCAAAGAACAAATTATGGGTTTTAAAATGTACCCTAGTCATTTTTAATCCAGAGTTATTCTGGCTAACCTCAATTAGCTAATGTTTTGGAGTTTAATATGTAAAGTTAATTAGATTATTGGTTGCAAAGTAATTTTTGCAATTTTTATATTTCAGATAAACGTGCAGTAGGTAAGAAATCAAACACAACAATTCCTAAAATGACCCTAAAATGTCTAGAGAATTTCTAGAGAAATTGTGTTAATTTCAAGTTTTGATATCACTAAAAACCAGTTTACATTTTTTTAAATTGGAAAAAGCGTAGTTTCAGCTCTTAAATAATAGTTCAGGTTAAATCTAGTTTCATATATAGATTTGCAGCCGCTTTCGGATTTTAGGTAATGTTAGCTCTTATTTCTACGATACCCACGTAAAGATCATTTGAGGCTTGGGGTTGCTAAATTTAAAAAAGATGTTTAGAGTTGCTATAGTCTGGGATGTGCATAAATGCTCAAAAACATAAAAGTGATGGTTAGGGTTGCCACAGTTAAATAGATAACTTACTTTAAAAAGTAAATTTAAATGGATAAGACTTATAATTGTAAAAAAAATATAAATGGGATTGTAAGGGTTGCCAGAGATTAAAACAACATGCATAAATGCTCAAAAGCATAAAGTAATTGTTGGGGTTGCCAGAGATAGAGAAATGCTTCTAAATGTTGAAAAATGATGGCTAGGATTGATAGACTTCATAAAACCTTCATAAATACTCTAAAAACTAAAAGTGATGGTTAGGCTTTGAAACAATCTAGTTCGCCGTTTTATTATGCATACAATTATGTGTTTTGGGTATTTATTATTTAGGTCTTAAATTTAATTCTTAAAGGTGTAAAAAGTTCTTTAAAAATCTTAAATTTGACCTCATCAGACCTCATTAAACCAGGTTTTAACTTTGTTTTGGTTAGGCTCGTGGGGTACTGTTGCACCCTGGACGGACCTGGTTTTAACTTTTATTTACCCTTCATGTGACTAAAGATGTATATCTAGGTCTTTTAAAAGGGGATCTACACCTTTTCTTTTTAGGGATGATGCCTCCGCGATGTCTGCCGTCAAGCGCCTGGAGCGCAGCCAGTTCACGGATGGGATGGACGAGCGGTTCGGCTTTGAGCGGATGAAGGAGCCCGGAGAGAAAACGGGGTGGCTGATCAACATGCACCCGGTATGGAAACGCCTCACAGTGACCCGTTATCTGTTTCCTTTTCAGAGCCAGTAACATTCACAATTTTAATTTTGACATTTATAAAGACTTGGACCTTGTACCAATTTGATTTCTTTCAGACGGAGATTCTGGATGATGACAAGCGGATGATCAGCGCTGTGGATTATTACTTCATCCAGGAAGACGGGAACAGATTCAAGGTAGGAAGTTCCTGTTTTTAAATGAGTACAATAGAAATATACTGTATATGGTGATAAACATCGACCATCTTCCTTAAGTAGATGGCACCTATGACCCTTTTGGTCTGCCATTAAGTAGAGGGTTTTCATGATCCCTTTGACCTGCCATTAAGTACAAGGTGTTTATTATTGTTTTGGTTTATGACTCTTATGAATTGGTTTAGGATTCTTTTGGTTTAGGATTCTTATGATTTGGTTTAGGATTGTTATTATTTGTTTTATAATTTTTTTTTAGGGTTTATAGTTCTTATGATTTGGTTAATGATTCTTCCGGTTAAAGATTCTTATGATTCTTATCATTTGGTTTATGATTCTTTTGGCCATCCTTTAAGCATAGGGAGTTTATGATTCTTTTGGCCTGTCGTTAAGTAGATGTTTTCATGATAGTTTTAGCCTGCCCTTAAGGACAATGTCTGTTTAACCTTTTTGAACCTCCATTAAGCAGATGTTGTTTGTACCACCTTTTTGGCCTGGCATTAAAAACTATTAAACCATGCATCATCTTTCGTGCATCGCAGGTTTCTCTACCATACAAGCCTTATTTCTACATAGCCACCAAGAAGGTGAGTTTATAGTTTAAAATCCAGAGAATCTAAGTGTTATAGGTTGAATTAAAACAAACTTTGTGCCGTTTTCGGTGTGCACTGAAGAACTGTGATCGAGAGGTGATCTCATTTCTGAAGAAGAAGTTCCAGGGGAAAGTGGCAAAGCTTGAGATTGTCCCAAAGGAAGATTTAGATCTGGTAAGTAATGGTGTACATACTGTACATAACTGCCTTTGCTTATGTGACTCAACATCTGTGTATTTCATATATTAATCTATTTTTTTCAGCCGAATCACCTGGTGGGCCTGAAGAGGAACTACATCAAACTCTATTTAACACCATGGACGACCTCATAAAAGTGAAAAGGGAGATCTCGCCTGCTATCCGGAAAAACAGGGAGAGGGA
This sequence comes from Danionella dracula, assembly GCA_900490495.1. Lineage (NCBI taxonomy): Eukaryota > Metazoa > Chordata > Actinopteri > Cypriniformes > Danionidae > Danionella > Danionella dracula. Next base: position 156,711 of record UELW01000811.1, read on the forward strand.
GAAGTCTAATGATGCCTACACAAGCATGCTTTCCAGGTACTGGCTGGGAGCGTCTCACTCGACCCCCTACTTGATTCCTCGGTGCCTGTTAGTATGTAATAAAAGGTTGTAATAGTGTGGTTGTCGTATGACTTTTTAATCTGATATTGAGAGCAAGCAATCTTTGAATTTATTTTTCTCATAAATGAAGCCGTTTGAAATAATGGAAGGATCAAAATGTGGACATACGCTTATAAATGAAATGCTTTTAGAAGTTCACCAACTGCAAAGACAGTTGTCGAAGATATTTTTTTCTGATGGATCTCTGGTCATGTTGGTCTAACTGGAAATGAACACACTTTCGACCAAAAAATTATGGAGTGTCGTGTTTATCCAGATGATTTAAAACCTTTAATTATATCATACGTCTTCGACAGGTGGCAAAAGGAATGGGGAAAATGCAAAAACAGCAAATTATGACATCCAAACTGAGGTCAGAAACAGGGAATCATACAGTTTAAGTCAAGATTGGACCAAAAAAACAAGACTCATGCATGTTTTTTTTACTAAAAGGAGATAAAGCACCTCACTGCAAGCACCCGCTCTCTGTAAAGCACATTCTACTGGATTGTTTTTTTACATAAGTTCAAGAAAAAAACTATTTTATGATTACATATTTATAAAGAACTTTTTGATAAAATTTTCATTGATAACATGTTAAACTTTATCACATCAGAATTTGAAAAATTCATAAAAAAATTATGCTCATGTCATGTAAACATGTATTTATATTTGATAATGACAACCTTTTTTGTCATGACGATAGCCTTTGTTGCTGGCATGGCACTAATAAACAAATAAACAAACAAACTGTTTGAACTAATTTTATTGATTATATTCCTATTTTTATTATAGTATTATAGTTATATTCCTATTAATATTCCTATAAATCCACGTTAGATGCATATATGGGTTTCGCTGAGGTCACCGAGTGAAACTTGAATGCCATAGCAGTAAAGACGCTTAATTCATTACTATCATTACAATTAAATCCCATCACATTAACACATTTACTGAAAAGAGTTTTGAAGAGATAAACTGGGAAAAAAATATAGCTACATTACATAGACAACCCTTGTTAAAAAAAATCACTGCTTTATTGGCATTTTTCCATTACACGGCACGGTTCTGCACGATATTTTGCGCTTTTCTATTGTGTGCTGGGCCTGGAACTGACATCGTTTTTGGTTCCTTCTTTGAGCTGGTTCCACAACTGACACTAAAACCTTAACCTACCCCGTTCTCACTGATTGGTCGGTCAAGTGTGTACACCAACACTGATTGGTTCGAGAGAGTCGTCATTGTCTGCGTCATTAACTTGTGCAAAGTAGATATACACATGCGATGAGTGGATTCATCAATGACGAGAGAGGAAACAGCTTTTATTGTGTCAAAAAACATAACACTATATGTGAGCAATCTTGGTGAAACGAGGATGTTCAGACCTTCCCTGTTGTTGGAGGAGCTAATGCAGCGATATCTGGATGGTGTGAATCTCTGTCGCACTCTTTATTATGTCAAAGTGAGAGTGGCGCTAAAACATAGTGACGTTGCCTATTTAACATACCAACACTATAAACAATGGGAAAGCAAAGCTAGCAGTACTGCACCGAACTGAACTGTGTTGTCCTGTCCCATGTTGTACAAAGGAAAAGTGACTACACAACCTAAACACACACACACACACACACGTCAACTCAAAATAAATAACTCAAAATTTTAATTCTTCACATGTATTTAATCTCTTTCCAGTGCTTTGGTCGGTGGTACTGTAGTGAACGAAGAAGCGGACTGCTCATCTAAAAAGATGTTTGAGCAGCTGGACAACATCATCGACATGCGCGAATACGATGTGCCCTATCACATCCGCCGTCTCTATCGACCTGAAGATTCACGTGGTAGAGAACCTTTTGATTGAGAGCCTACCTGACTGATGAAGTCCAAACCTTCCTGACTAACGTCATGCTTTCTGACAGGCTCACTGGTACAATGTGCGTTATAGAGGAAGTGCCTATCCTCCAGAGATCCTGCGCCGGGATGATCTTGTAGAACGTCCGGTGAGGATTTGACATAATGTATCAGCCTGTTACTGAAGCTGGAGTCTTGATTCTCTTCTCGTTGAAGGACCCTGTGGTGTTGGCGTTTGATATTGAGACGACTAAACTTCCTCTGAAGTTTCCTGATGCTGAAACAGATCAGATCATGATGATCTCGTACATGATCGACGGACAGGTAACCTCTGCTGTCTGATGCTCCTGATGTACTGTAAACATGAAATGTATTGTTTGTTTTGAAAAAAAAAGACATGTATTGTTTATTTTATTTGTGTGTTTTATTGTTCATCTTAATTCTGTTATAATAATAATAACAACTTGATTTTAATGTCTGGAAAAGCAGAAATATTAATACTCTCCCTTCATTTTTACTACTTTTTGTCACAGGGTTTTCTCATCACACAAACAGAGAGATGTGTCTGAGGATATAGAAGACTTTGAACTCACCCCAAAGCCAGAATACGAGGGGCCCTTCACTGTGTTTAATGAAGCTGATGAGGTAAATTGAAGAGCTTATGTCGTTTAACAACAGGTGCACCATTATCCATTTCAAAAACAGAGTTTGTTTATCTTGTTACGTCAGCTTTATTGTGATTTTTCTCTTTACCTTTACAGGCATCTCTCATTCAGAGGTGGTTTGAACATATCCTTGAGACCAAACCAAGCATTTTTGTCCACCTACAATGGATATTTTTTCGACTGGTAGGCAACTCTATCTTTAAAAATTTACTTCTTGCAGTTAATTCTTTAAATTTATCAAGTGAAGGAGAAATTTTCTCATTATATTAGTCCATCTCTTCTAGAAAACAAACAAACAGCCTCTTTTAGTATATTTCACCTCATGGAATGGTTTCGTTCATGAAGAGTGGTTTTGTACCTAGATTTGTTTGAATTTGTTAAATAACAAGTTTTTGTACTTATGTGTATCACTAGTTTTTCTTTTACTTTTTAGGACAAATATCACAGTTTTTTTGTCCCATTATTGATAAATTGCTCTGTTTTTAGGCCGTTTATAGAAACTAGAGCAGGTCAGTTAGGCCTGGGACATGCACCGTGAGATTGGCTTTCCAGAAGGACAACCAGGGAGAGTATAAAAGCTAGCCAGGCTATTCACATGGACTGCCTCAGGTCAGAGGGAGTCTACATTTACCCCATGCAATAAGACTTAATTTTTGCCATTGATTGAACGTCCCCTTGTTCTTTATCCAGGTGGGTAAAAAGAGACAGTTACCTGCCGGTTGGAAGTCATAACCTCAAGGCTGCAGCTAAAGCTAAGCTAAGCTATGACCCTGTGGAGCTGGACCCAGAGGAGATGTGCCGCCTGGCTACTGACGAACCACAGGTGACTGATTACACTTTCTTGCAGTGATAAGGTTTTAATAAAATGGTTTCTAACTTATTTCAATGTTCTTATTTGAAATGATAATAAATGTATTTGTTTATTTTTTAGACTTTGGCCACCTATTCTGTGTCTGATGCTGTGGCTACATACTACCTTTACATGAAATATGTCCACCCTTTCATCTTTGCCCTCTGCACTATTATTCCAATGGAACCTGATGAGGTTTGTGCTCACTAAAGCTTTTATTTTTATCTGATTACTTCCCGTTTTTATTTGTTCTTGGATGCTTGTTCTTGGAACAAGTTCTTGTTCTTGTGCCCCCATGAAACCAGATAAACCATTAGCATTGTGCCTCCTCGAATACAGAAAAAAACATTAACCTCCTCGGAGTTGATAAGACTACTAACATTGCACCTCTTCGAATCCAGTTAAACCACTAGCAGCGTGCCTCCTCGAAGCTGATAAAACCACTAGCATTGCATCTCTTCGTATCCAGAAAAACCACTAGCATTGTGCCTCCTGGAAGCTGATAAAACCACTAGCATTGCGCCTCCTCGAATCCGATAAAACCACTAGCAGTGCAGTTTCTCGAAGTCAGGTAAAAAGCACTAGCAGTTGTGCCTCCTGAGTCGGATAAAAGCACTAGCAGTTGCGCCTCCTCGAAGTCGGTAAAAGCCACTAGCAGTTGCGCCTCCTCGAAGTCGGTAAAAGCACTAGCGTTGCGCCTCCTCGAAGTCGGTAAAAGCCACTAGCGTTGCGCCTCCTCGAAGTCGGTAAAAGCCACTAGCGTTGCGCCTCCTCGAAGTCGGTAAAAGCACTAGCGTTGCGCCTCCTCGAAGTCGGTAAAAGCACTAGCGTTGCGCCTCCTCGAAGTCGGTAAAAAGCACTAGCGTTGCGCCTCCTCGAAGTCGGTAAAAGCACTAGCGTTGCGCCTCCTCGAAGTCGGTAAAAAGCACTAGCGTTGCGCCTCCTCGAAGTCGGTAAAAGCACTAGCGTTGCGCCTCCTCGAAGTCGGTAAAAGCACTAGCGTTGCGCCTCCTCGAAGTCGGTAAAAGCACTAGCGTTGCGCCTCCTCGAAGTCGGTAAAAGCACTAGCGTTGCGCCTCCTCGAAGTCGGTAAAAGCACTAGCGTTGCGCCTCCTCGAAGTCGGTAAAAGCACTAGCGTTGCGCCTCCTCGAAGTCGGTAAAAGCACTAGCGTTGCGCCTCCTCGAAGTCGGTAAAAGCACTAGCGTTGCGCCTCCTCGAAGTCGGTAAAAGCACTAGCGTTGCGCCTCCTCGAAGTCGGTAAAACCACTAGCATTGCACTTCCTTGAAGCCGATAAACAGGAAGAGCAAGCAAACATTTTAAATCCAAAAATACAAGTCTATTTTCCAAAAATGAACACATTTGTTTTTGTGCTGCGCAAGCCAGTATTTAACCAAATTCAGCTTAGTGGGCGATCATTATATTATTTTTGTTCTTGTTTTTTTTTGTGAAAAACGAAACAGGTTTTGCGAAAAGGCTCTGGTACCCTGTGTGAAGCCTTGCTGATGGTCCAGGCATTCCATGTAAACATCGTCTTCCCAAACAAGCAGGAGCAGGTTTTTAACAAGCTCACAGATGACGGTCATGTTCTTGACTCTGAGACGTATGTGGGCGGTCACGTCGAGGCGCTGGAGTCTGGTGTGTTCCGCAGCGACATCCCCTGCCGCTTTAAAATGGTAACTGACCTTGTAGTTGTTATCATTATATTTATTTATGTCTATCTACCTCTTTTGATGATGACATCTCATTGACACAGAACCCAGCAGCATTTGACTTCTTGATTCAAAGGGTGGATCGCACTCTTCGTCACGCGATTGAGGAGGAGGAGAAGATTCCCCTTGAGCAGGTCACCAATTTTAACGAGGTCAGTTTCAGGCATTTTTTTTCAGGCGTCACGGTGGCGCAGTGGGTAGCACGGTCGTCTCACAGCAAGAAGGTTGCTGGTTCTAGGCTCGGCTGGGACAGGTGGCATTTCTGTGTGGAGTTCTCATGTTCTCCCCGTGATCGCGTGGGTTTTCTCCGGGTGCTCCGGTTTCCCCACAAGTCCAAAGACATGCAGAATAAGTGAATTGAGTAAGAACAATTGCCCATACTGTTAAAGTGTGAATGTGTGTGTGAATGTTTCCCAGTGATGGGTTGCGGCAGGGAAGGGCATCCGCTGCGTAAAACATGTGCCAGTGAGTTGGCGGTTCATTCCGCTGTGGCGACCCCGAAAGGGAATAAAGCCGACATGAAGATGAATGAGTTTCAGGCATGTGCTTAGATCTAAATAATGAAAGCATTTCATCAAGTAACTTAAAATGTATCTGGTTTCAGGTGTGTGATGATATCAAGAGGAAGCTAACCTCACTAAAGGAAGTGCCCAACAGAATCGAGTGCCCTCTTATTTACCATCTGGATGTAGGGGCGATGTACCCCAACATCATCCTCACCAACAGACTACAGGTACAGTGCCGCTCTCC